>OMKL01102944.1:3802-23091 GCA_900302295.1 Parasudis fraserbrunneri | reverse complement strand
GGGGGGGATCAAGAGCAGTGCGTATAATGAAAATCATAACTGGCCAGCGGGTTATTTAGTGTGAAGCATTTGAAAAGTTGAGGGGAATGAAGGGGAAATTGAAGGGATTTCGCAGCAACACTGTAGATTGTAATGGAAACCCTGCATGCGCTCTATTATAGTATCTAATTTGCATGCGGCTTCAGTAATGTAGGCATAAGCCTAAGTGTTTATTAGCATATTGAGCGGGGAAGCAACATCCAATCACAAGTGGTCACTCTATGCGCATGTGGAGATGCCAGGTGGGAACAGGGTTTATGTTTTCATGATTACAGTTCTGTGCATGCTTTGTTAATATGTTAGTAAATGGATTAGTAGTAAAGGAGGATTTTCCGGGAAGTAGGACAACTTTGTCATGAACAAAATATATATTACAGCATTTATAAATGCATTAGTTAAGTGCTTAGTTAACATGAAGAGATTGGTTAAGCATTTATTCAACATTAATGCATTAACTAACATTAGTTAATACACCCTTTTTTTATATAAAGTGTTACCGGATAGTCTACAAAATCAAAGATTATACGATTTCAAGTGACTGCTAATGAATATAGTACTGGGTCAGTATATGCTAACGACGCTAATGATCCAGTGCCTGATGAAGAAAATAATAAATGATAAATAATAGACAACAATTCTAAATGAATATATCCCTATAACGTATCTCTGCGATTTACACCTGTTAATTTATCCGTACAACAAATCTTCTTTGTGCAGTTGTCACAGGTGCCACCTCTGGAATCGGTGAAGCTTATGCCAAAGAGGTGAGTCTCTAATCTTTTTCTAATCGTCTCTAATTTTGCAGATTTTTAACCTGAATCCTATCATTCTGTGGTGAGGAGGACGTGATAACTGAACATAAAACTTAACAACATTTCCCGTGTCTCGAGAGCCCGGCTGCATTGCCCCCACATATTTTTCCCCTTATCCGGAGTGCTATCTATCCACCAGATCATTTTGGCATGATTCGCTTAGTTTTGGAGATATCTGCCGTAGAGATATTTGCCGTCACTCCAGTACAATGGAGCTGGATGGCACTCGGCTTGTTGCGCTCAAAGCACCAAGAAAATACATTTGAAAAACTCAAAAGCTATGTCTCTTTCCAGAAATCGTGACCTAGTTACTCAGGACAATACATAGACCTTGTTGTGAGCAGTTTCATGTAGGAACTATTTTCTACCAAACTACACCCCCATTATGTATTATCCTAAGTAGCCAAATGTATTTTTTATTTATTTATTTAATTTAGGGTGAACTGCCACTTTAAGATCCTTTAAGCAAGTTTTCACATGTCAGATCTGAAACATTCCTATTCTGAAAGTAATAATCTCAAAAATCTCAGTTTCATTGTCTTTGGCGGCACCTGTGGCGAAAAGCAGTAATTGCAGGTGTGTTTTTGGATCTCACTTCCCAGAGATCACTTCAACACCAAATTTTGTGATGTCAGTCAGTTGGCGCCAGTGCCCACTCTTGTTTTTGCTTGCTGACGGCAAGAATTATTTACCAGATCATTGGCTGACAGTTGCTTTCCTTTTTTGACTGTTTACCCTCATCTGAACGTCAAATTTGTTTATTTTTGTTGGATTTGCAGTTTTTCAAGTTTGATAATCTGTAGGCATCGATATTTGTTCAGCGACAATAAGAGTCCAGAAAAACAATACATTACATGACACACAATTAAGTTGAAGAGGAACGAGCCTGTTGCGTTAGCTCCGCCTACCCTCTCTGGCGGACCAACCACTGTTGGGGGATGGAAAACGCGTCGCTAACTCTGCGCTGCTTGTGATTTTTCCCGGGAATGTCACCATCGACACCCAGTTCGTAATACTGCAAATGCAACGGCTTTTATCAGTGGCCATTAGGCACAATCAAGTCAATTCAAGTAGAGTCAAATTTATTTGTATAGCCCAAAATCACAATACATGTCGCAATGGGCTTCACAGGCCCACACAGATACAACACCCCCTGGCTAAACTCCCAAGGAAGATACAGAAAAACTCCCACAAGAAAGAAAAACCTTAATAGGGAAAAAAGGGCAGAAACCTTAGATGGGCAAATCAATGGGAGATCCCCCCAACCAGAACGCCAGACATGCAATAGGTGTTGAAGTGGGCAACAAATTAGGTAATAGTAATAGTAATGATAATCTATAGTATAATACAAGAGTAATAGTGATGATAAACAATACAGGGAAAATCATAGAAAGGTATAATAGGTCATCAAATACAATGGGGCATAACAGCGTCAGTAGAGATAGTATCAATGATGTCAAACGAATAATCACCCAGGGTGATCATACAGTAAGGAAGACATCAGTACTAACACAATCATAATTGCGTTACCTCATTCTTCGATAGATAGTAACTAAACAGACATTTATCTAAATGAAAATCTTCCAAGATTATTACTTTAATCAAGGGACTAACCAAACTTGTCTTTCTACATGTGAATTCACAGTTGGCTAGAAGAGGTCTGGATCTTGTTTTGATAAGCAGATCGAAAGATAAGCTTAAAATGGTTGCCAATGAGATTGGTGAGTAAAGAACAAACTAATGACAAAGTGTCCTAGATGCAAAGTATTGAACTGGTCCCACACAAAGTGCATGTGAACCACCTCTAGAGGCAGAGTGACTAACCATGAGTGAGTGGGAGTTGACTGAGTGAGTGACAGAGTGAGTGAGTGGGAGTTGACTGACTGAGTGAGTGGGAGTTGACTGAGTGAGTGACAGAGTGAGTGAGTGGGAGTGACTGACTGAGTGAGTGAGTGAGTGACAGAGTGAGTGAGTGGGAGTGATGAGTGAGTGAGTGACAGAGTGAGAGAGTGGGAGTTGACTGAGTGAGTGAGTGAGTGACAGAGTGAGTGAGTGATATTGTCGGTCTGTGAGGTGCTTTGCATCTAAGAATTAGAGGTGTGATATTCTTATGCTGTCTTTGAATACATTCTTGTTTACTTGTGCAACTCCATAATAGACACATGCTTGTCTCCTACAGAGACTCAGTATGGACAAAAAACCCAGATCATCCAGACTGACTTCACAGGAGGCCCTGATATCTATCCTGCAATAGCTGAGGGACTGCGTGGCCTGGAAGTTGGAATCTTAGGTAGCCTATATAACTAGCTGGATAGGGAAGTGATGAATTAAAGAGGGACAAAAGTAATATGATAATGTAAGGTATGGTGTAACAAGCCGTTTAAATTGCAGTCTGTAAATCGCAATATATTATTGAACTTAATATTCTAATTTAAGAGGGGGAAATGTGACTGAAAGTAATGTGATTATGTAACTGAGTTTAAAGGTAGAATCTGTAATGCCATAAAAAAACAGCGACTTCTAGGCAAAAGCGCCCCGCTTGATATTGCACTTTGTTTAAATTTTTTGTTGTGGTCTGATGTGTGGGTTGGAGTTGAGTGGGCATAGGAGGAGTTGCTATTACAGGCCACACCTCAGGTCTGTAACTGCACAAAGATAATCAAAATCAATAAAGATTAACTCCTTTTAAATCCAAGTGGCACTACTGCCTTTATACTGCAATGTAGCCTGAGATATCTTTGTTTAATAAAATACTGTATTCAAGCCATTTTCTCTCTGAGGAATAGCACCACCAGAGGGCGCCTCTATCACTTTACCTTTACCTCCGTATGGATGGTGGATTACATTTTTAAGTAACCTTCCCAACCCAGATAACAGGCTATGAAATGAGAATTATGGGATGGGGAAGAGCTGGAAGCAATGGGGTAATAGATTAATTAATCGAAAACTGACTGAAGAATTATGGCTATTAACAATGACAAGCAGTATTTAACAATATTATCTTATTTGTCTTTTTCCAACCCTCGTGCAGTAAACAACGTCGGCATGGCCTACTCTGAAAACTTTGCATATTTCCTTGAAATACCCAATCCTGAAGAGGTAGGAGACACTCCTCTTTTATCTGGTTTATGTGTTTCCCATTTGAAGTGGTGTTTGTTTATTTCATTTATTACTGTTCAATAGTGACCAATAATCTACGAGGCTCCCACTCCTAACCAATCACAGAAGCTCAAAGGGACTTTTGTCTCAAATCGGTAACATTTTCACGTTAGTTAGACCTATCATAGCGCGGCCAATTTCTTATGCAAATGGGACATTGTCACCAGGGGTGTTTAGTGACCCAATAATTCTAGTAACTAAAACTACTATGTGATTCACAGCGTTATACTTCAGTGGATAAAAAGGGCCATTTCTAGTATGTTATGAAAATTTCTTCCATAGAGGTTTGGCAGTGTTGTCATGGAAACGTGCACCGTTTCATGTGAGGACAGAATACTCCACAACACAAAATCCACTGGAATGTTCATCCAAATGCCTTTTGCCATGATGACACTCATGCACCAAATCAACGCCGGTTCCCATGACAACACTGTCATTCTGTCATCAAATCAAGTACTATGTATGAGTATGAGTATGAGTTTGAGTATGAGTATGAGTGCCTTTTCATATTCTCACATGATGATTCCTTGTTTGTTTCTTCTCATTCTAGAAAATAACGCAGGTTGTCAACTGTAACATGCTTTCTGTCACCCAGGTATGGTCTGTGCATGTTTGCTTGTGTGTGTGTGTGTGTAGGTGTAGGTGTAGGTGGAGGGTTTGCATCTCTCTGCTGGAATCTATACAAAATGTTAGGAACACCTCCCTAATTTGGAGTTACGCACACGTTTGTATTATCTCCGTTTGAAATGTCTCAAGAGGCTTACAAATCCTTATTTGACCCATTTCATCTCCTCTACCTATATATGTCTCTTGAGGAGTCATAGCTCTTACCTAGATTTTGGATACTGAGGTATTTTCAGATACCTGTTGGCCTCTAAAATGTCTGTACACTTCATAAGCAACCTTGTTGGCTGTATGAAAAACATAACAATAACAATGATGATGACGTCAACAAGGATGATGATTATCAGGTATTCTCATTCCTCAGATGACAAGATTGGTTCTCCCATGCATGGTCGAAAGGTACTGTGACACCATTCTTGATAAGTGACATAAGAGACTGATCATGTTCATACAGAGGGGGCGTTTGTTTACAGTTCCTCCTTCCTTTCCTTGTTCCCAGAGGGACGGGGCTGATCATAAACATCTCCTCGGAGACAGGTGCCCGGCCACAGCCGATGTTGTCGCTCTACTCCGCCACAAAGGTACCAAACATCTGGAAAACACATTCCAAATTGTACTGTCTGCTGCCTTATCGTATTGTTTGCATACATTTTGAGTCCTGCATGTCTTGACATCATGACATCAGCAGTCCCGCATCAATTACTCTAGTGTTGCTGTGTCACTAGACTGTGTGCCCAGGTGAAATTCCTTGAAAGTACCACGTGATAGGCAATTGTTTCATTCATTATGACATCATATGGCATTCTTTATGTAACGTAAAATGTCCCAAGACTCAAGAGTGTAGTTGTTGTCACTGATGTCTCCATTCTTGTATATTCCAGGTTTTTGTCAGATATTTCTCTCAGTGTCTGCATTCTGAGTACAAGTCGAGGGGAATTACTGTTCAGGTATAGTACAGTATGCACACTATAAAGTAAACAGGATTTTCAAATTTCCAATATTTGGGATCTGATGTTTGTTTGTTTGTTTGACAGGGGCAATGCACAAAAAATATATTTAAGCAATAACACACGAGAGCGAGCGCTATATCGTGGTCATTGGCGTTGGTGTGCTGTGGTCGTAGGAACAAGAGTGCAGTGTCCCTGGTGTAGTTTTGGGGTTCATCACCTTGCTCAAGGGCACTTTGGCAGAGATGGTGGGCATTTTAGATGTAGTACCAACAACCCTTCAGTCACCAGTTCATAGCTGGAATACACCCTCCTGTCGGTGCCGGGGATTGAACCGGCAACTTTTCAGTTACTAGTCAGCCTCTTTTGCCTCTTGGCCATCCTGTCTCCCTAATGTCATGCAGAGAGCTCAAATGGAAAGGAATATTCCACATTTTTTATCCTTTCACACTTTTCCATTTTCTTGCAGTGTGTGGCCCCCTTCTTGGTGTCCACCAATATGACCCACAACGTGCCGGATAGCTGCATGGTGAAGACTGCCTCAGACTTTGCCCGTGAGGCCTTGAACACAGTGGGTTACTCCAGCTATACATCTGGCTGCATCTCCCATGCTCTTCAGGTGAGAGGGATACTCACATACAGTCCAATGTTTCCGTGTTTTACAGTGGCCATGTGTGATTATATCTTTCTCTTTCTCTCTCTCTCTCTCTCTCTCTCTCTCTCTCTCTCTTCATTCTACAGGACATTGCTTTTTCAATATTCTTCCCGGATTGGATTCGTTTTTCTTCGTCCTGTGTCAGACAGCTAGACCGCTTTGCAAAAAACTGTGTACGCAGTAACACTAAGGACGACTAAGCAGTGGATTAACACCCACCTGCACAACTTCACACAAGTACAATGAGTGGACACCAGAGGTTACTGGTGGCAGGCGACGACTGCACTATGAACTACCAACCTTTTACGTGTTGGTTGAGGTGGCTTCAGAGCTGATTTAGCTCCATTTTCAGAATGGAGATTATGATGTCACCAATCAGTATGTTTTGTCATTCATTTAGCACACAATGTGAAATGGTCACAGGGCCGGCCCAAGCCTTTATGAGGCCCTAAGCAGAATTTGATTTGGGGGCCCTCCCGGGGGGGTTAAGGCGGTGCCCTGGTTCTGCCTCCCACCCTGGCTGTCTTTGCTGAATGTATCCGGCGGTGTCCTGCTCTGCTTCTTGCCCCAGCCATCTCTGCTGTAGGTGCAGGGCCTGTACTTTGCCCTACCGTCCGGCGTTGTCTCCTGAGTTGTGCATTTGTCATGTTTCTTGGATCACCTGGGTATAATGTCGGACACTACTGACTCTCACTCTAATGACACTGTGGTCAAAGTGGATCACTCTTGATGGCAACCGTCGGATAGTACTGATGTTTTCTTTACTGTATGGTTACCCTGGGTGATTACTCGTTTGACATCGATGATACTATCTCTACTGACGCTATTATGCCCCGTTGTTTTTGCTTACCTATTATACCCTCCTATGATTTTTCCTGTATTGTTTAATCATCATTATTACTTTTTTATTATACTCTAGATTATCATTACTATTACTACTACCTTGTTTCATACTAATTTGTTGCCCACCTCAACACCTATTGCATGTCTGCCGTTCTGGTTGAGGGGATCTCCCATTGAATTGCCCTTCTAAGGTTTCTTCCCCTTTTCCCCTATTAAGGTTTTAATAATTAAGATTTATTTTGGTGGGAGTTTTTCCGTATCTTCCTTGGGAGTTTAGCCAGGGGTGTTGTACCTGTGTGGGCCTGTGAAGCCCATTGAGACATGTATTGTGATTCTGGGCGATGCTGTACAAATACAGTAGACTTGACTTGACTTGGCCCCCCACCGCCTCGGCACTGCCAATACTACTGACTATTGTCAATGCTTGATCATTCACACACCTACAGATCCCGAGCTACTGTGTTTTGTATTTTTTGTGTGCCTTGTTTTGCTTGTATCCTGTTTTCTTTGTAAAGCTGTATAATGGCGGGCATTCATAAAGCTGCCATGATGTCATTTAGGTTTCTCCAAGAGTCCACAGTGCAACGCGCACAGAGCATTGTTTGCCCTAAGCAGGCACTTAGTTTGCTTATGCCTTGGACTGGCCCTGTATGGTCAATTGATAACAACGCTGTTGTTCATGACTATATGTTACACGTCCCAGGTTTGGGACTGTAGTAGCAGATTGGAAATCTGGAAAACAGGATAAAAGATGAAGCAGGAGAACGTGACATATCTTTCCAGATTGTCTCCCGTTATTGTTTATTAAACATGTCAAGGTTCAAATAGTCATGTATTTTCTTCTCGTGTCATTGAAGTTCAATTAAGGCAATATGGCACAAAAATTTGACGGAATTTCATTTTTCAGTACACACATTCTTAAGTGCTATCAACATGGTCAAATTAGCATAATAATTCCCTGGTTCTAAACATAAACAATTGCTCCGTTGAGCTCCTATGGTACGTGTATAATGATTGTGATTACACTATGGCAGAACGTTTGACCTTGCTAGCATTAGGTGACAAAAAATACTCACTCAATGGTCATCTGCCATTTTTGCTGTTGAAAACAAAGCTAGTTTACACTACAGGTGAAGAAAAGAAGATGGCTATAAGAAATCCAAGCTGAACTAGCCTGTAGTTCTTCCAGCCACCAGATGCGCTCGGTGGCTGGAAGAACAACCGCAGAACACAACAACTGCAGGCGTTTTTCACACTATATCCCTAATTCGGATAGCTAGAGATAAGGTTGAAAATCGGCGAAGTGGTCCTTTAATTTCAGTTTCAAGTTCCCAAATTAAGGGAAAAAATATTAAAATAAATATGACCACCCATTTTGCCTCAGTCCAAGTATGTAGGCAAATATAAATAAGAAAAAGAACCCCAGAAACCCTCAACCCTGTAAACATCATTTTGTAATTTTGTATGTTGCCAACATTTACATATCAATAATGCACCTTAACCTGTCTGTTTTATTTGTGGCGCTAAACCAACGTTTTATAGTTCCAAAGTCGAATATGCAAAGGGAAGAGGTGGCACACACACAGATCCTCAGGACAGAGTTGACAAATCTCAATTTCGCCACTTTATTTTGGTCATGTCAACAAATGTGCGAATGTTTCGGCCTGGTGGCCTTCATCAGAGCATGGCTTCATAGGCTCTATTGGGGTTTGGTGTAGTAGGCTTATACCACTCAAGCATTTAGTATTTCAATGTCATGTGTGGCTCATTGGGTAAAATATGTGAGGGATATACGGTCGATTAACTCTCTGCTCTTTAAGTTGCTTTGGATAAAAACCTTCGTAAAATGGCATGCTGGTATACGTTCCTTCGTATTCAAGGTCTGCACACAGCTTTTCAGTTTTTATTGCATGTGACTCCTTTTTTGATACATTTTCTGTGAAGTATGTAGCATACAGTAACAGTTAGAGATGACAATGTACAACTCTTTGGCATACATTCACTTGTATTTCCCCTGAATAAACGGCATATAATAATGTTGTAATAATATACATTTTTATTAAATTTTGTATTAAGGGCAAGTCTGTCAAATTGACTACCAACCAAGACTCCATTATGGACATCCAAAAAGTTTTAATTCCAGGACCTTGAGAGCTTCCTGTTAGCATTTGTTAGCAATGCTAGAATAAATTGAATCATATCAAAGCCATATTCCTCATAAATGCAACCTTTTCATGTATCTCCATTAGCTGTGGAAAGCATCAAAACTCTTTGGTAGGTCACAGGCTTGCACTAGCAACAAATGCTGAAAAAAAGGCTGCTGTTAAGTCCACAAAAACCGCAATGCTTGTGTAAAAAAATCTGTTTCACAAGACAGAGTAACATTGTTTTACAGCAATGCCCTTGTCCACTGTAATAAACACACAAACCTGGGAGCTGCCTGCAAGATCAGCATCTTTGAACTTTTAGCCACTGAAAAGTTGGGGCGAGGTGCCTTGCTCAAGGGTACATTGATGATCGTTTTTTTTTTTTAGAGAAGAGGCCATTGGGACGTTCACTTCCCTCCTCCAGGAATTTTTACTTGGCTAAACTTAATGCTATAACCACACCGATCAATATGATAAGATAGGCTTCTAATAAAAAATTCCGTACCTCTCTCAAACCATTCCATGTCACACGCTCTGGTTTCTTTAATGAAAAGCAGAGTACCCGAAAGTGCCAGTTGCCTGCCGCACACATTATATGATGCAGTATATGATGAGACACAACTCATAGATATCTATTGATCCGCACCCTGAAGCACAATAAATCTGGCAGCAGCAAATATTTGGTCTTCTACCAAACCCGTAACTCTGAAGACATACAATGTACAGAAAAATAACACGGTACACATTTAACGGCACGGGAAAACATGTACATTACTACATAGAAAATAATTCAACTTGTGAAAACAAAAACACAAGATCATTTGGTCGAGGCAAGTTAAGAGATCGCACAAAATAAAAGGAAAATATTGATGAAAAAAGTGGTGAGAAATATATTGAGGAAAAAAACGTCATCAACATCCTAAGAAATCTGCTTGGCAAAACCGACACGTTCATTCACTTCAAAAGAGTCAATATTTTCATGTCCGTCTCGTATGTGAGGAAACCGCTGTAAGGCTAACAGGTTTAAAGGGGGACACCACTCAATTTAGGAATGAATATATGTTATCTTTATGGTCTAGCTCCAGGCTATATGACCTATATGAAATCACACAGAATTTTAATTCTATGGTGTCTGGTTTTTCAGAGTTGATCGTGCTCGCAAATATTGATTGGACCGTCTTAGACCATTTAAAGAGGAACAATGGCCATTTTTTGAAAGTTTTAATTGTTTAGTAGGTACTACAACATGTTAGAAAAAAGCCTGCACTATGCTCATGCCTGCGCATCCACAGAGAACACGCTTCTAAACCTTGTGGGGAGAGCGTCATCCCCGGAAACTCACCAGGCACCTCAAGTTTCGCTTGATTTGCTTTTGGTTTACAAGTCAGATTCAGAAGTTACGCTTAACAGTATTGTGTAGGGTTGAGAGAGTAGCAATGGTAATATTGGTCACAATATTTTGTCATTTTGAGTCAGAAAATGCACATTGAGAGTAACTGCAAAATGTATCAAGCCACGACCGTGCAGTAAAACGAGCACTACCTGCAATGATGCCGACTTCCCTCTGGGGGTAAGCTCACTAAATCAACGGACACTGGAAAACGAACAAACACAGAAATGTACGATACACCTGCCCTAGGTTAGAAGCTTTTCATCTTCCAGAAAATGGTACTCTGCCTATTATTGAATATGTATTTAAAGTTTCAGTTTCGCTGTAATTGTGCGCTCGATTCATTTCCTTGTTGAGCTTCCTTGGTGAGATTACTTTGATGACGCTCTCCCCAAAAGGGTTTGAAGCATGTTCTCGATGAATGCGCAGGTGTGAGTACAGTGTGGTCTTTTTTCTAACATGTTGTATTAACCCCTAAACAATATACATTTTCAAAAGATTGTTCCCCTTTAAAAAACATATCTAATACTCAATTACTCATAACTTCATTATGTAACTTTAACACAACGGCGGCCCCCTGTGGCCACGAGGTAACTGCTCAGTATTTTACATGGAGACAAACAAGGGTAAGAGAAATCGGCAAGACATTTTTTTTTTTTCTTCAAGTGAGGTAACTTTGTGCATCGTTTTTCATCTGTGTCTTACACGGTTAAGCTCTAGAAATGAGACTGCAGCCTTTTACGTAGTTCTGATACGTAAACAGCTTACTTCCTGTTTGCAGAGAAGATTTCGTACAATTGGTCATGCCCGACCAGAAGTGCTCGTATGGGCAAGTCCAGTGGGTTCGTGCGTTGCTCTCCGGAGGGTTTTCTGCTTCTTCGGCCCGACTCCGTGATTTTGATTGTTAACAAAGCGATATTTTTCCATGAAGAAGTTACATAGTGCAGGTTTAACGTTTGATTGGACTGTCTTAGACCATATGAAAAACATGAATACTTAAATTGGGTGGCGTTTCCCTATTGTTATATTTTTATCAGTCACACCAGTGGACATTATTAGCATACCACCCCTACGGCACAAATACATGAAAGTTAGAATAAAGTATCCTATTTAAATAGTACAGATATTTAAAATGTGTGTGACAGTGGTCCTTAACTACACATCTTAAGTGATACAGTGTAGAGTAACAGTGCTACTGCATCCTTAGCATCCAGTACGCAGGATGTGTTAGCTTTCCAAATAACCAGGAAGTAGACTGACTTTGCAAGTATAATGTCTAAAGCAGGAAGGTGGATAAGACATGGTTGGATAAGACATTGTACAATATCAAGTAACATGACATAAAAATCCTCAAGAAGTGCCCAAAAACCCATGTTATGCTCACAGTTCAGTGCATGTGACTGGGGTAACACCGTGAATCAAGAGGGTGGGGCCTAAACCATGGGTCACGGCCTCCAACTGAGCCAAGTACTGCTGGGACTGGCCCGAGTGAGCCGGTGGCCGCGGCAGATAGAGGAAGCGGACCTGAGCTTGGCAGCTGTGCTCCATCAACAAGCTGTTGACGGCAGAGAGGAACTCCTCAGAGAGAGGATGGGCCGGCTTTGACGAGCTCCGCTCCTCCTCCTCCTCCTCCTCCTCCTCGGTCCCGTCCTGCCTGCCCCCGTACAGCGCCACCACAGAGTCCCAGGGCACTATCGTTATGGACGCCCTGATCCTCAGCTTCCTCAGCAGCTCCCGGAAGGTCTCCTCGTTCACCACCCAGCCCTGGTCGCTCGACTCGGTCTCCACACTCAGGAAGATTCTCATTCTGGCGTGGCGCCATCTGCTGGCCATGGTCTTTTTTCCCTTCCCAACAGACTGGAGAATAAAGCCTCAAACAAGAAGGTTTTTCTATTGTTTTGTTAAGCCATTTGGGTGATGCTCAGTGATGAATCAATCTTAAACATTCTAATCCCCTGTTAGCTGGTTTCCTCAGTCATGTATCAGGGTTCCTATATTATGCAGATCTGGGAAAGTATGGGAATTAGATCATCTCTAGATCTTGGAAAGTTGGGAATTGCACATCAAAGTCTGTAAAAGTATGAACAAATATTGCTCCATTCCAATACATACAGCTATACATTTTATGAAGTTGTAGATCCACTATAAAATATATTTGTTGTTGTGAAGAATAATCTTCAGCTATAGAGGGATATGGCCTAATTGATGGGCAAATTGATGATGCAGAACAACAACTAAGATATTCAACTCCAGTCAAGAAATGAGGGTGTGATGAAAAGGATGACATTTCATACTGGAGGGTTCCTTGGACAGCAAGTTGGATGGCCTAATCAGCGCCCCCTCTTGATGAAATGCATAATTACACTGCGTTACACTCTTTGGTTAAAGGTGGTCATGTCTAGAAGGCATCTGCATTTCACTGAAATGCGTTATCACTGCGAAATCGATGATCACACAAAAACACTATTTTAGGTTACGGTTGCATGTGATGTCTCCAGTGAGGATACAGTTAGGGTAAAGGTAAGGGTTAGGGTTAGGTTTATAAACAACAAAACAGCGACCTCTAGGCGTAAGAGCCCCTCTTGGTACAACTCTTTTTTTTCTCCCCACATTTCTTTGTTTTGGTTTGATGTGAAGATTGAATTTGAGTGGGTAAATAGGAGGGGTTGCTGTTGCTCCTCAGGTTCTGAGGTGTGGCCAACAATACAAATAGCTTCCCTATACCCACTCAAATTCAATCCACACATCAAACCAGAACAAAGAAACGTAAACAAAGCGTAGTACCACGAGGGGCTATTTTGCCTAGAGGTTGCTGTTTGACGCCATTACGGAGTCTTCCTTTAAAGGGAAACACCACCTGAATTAAGAATTAACATGTTATTTCCGTGGCCCGGGAAAGTTCAATCAATATTTGTGAACACAAGCGACTCTCTAATAAAGCCAGAAACCAGAGTTGTGAGGCTCAAACTTGTGATGTCATCAGGTATTATGTCTGGAGCTGTTCCATAGACAATGAATGGGAGACTGATTTGGTGGACCCACAGAATGTTTGATTGGGTTTTCATACCCAAATGAGCTTCATTCTACAGTAGTGTTCAGTTCTGAAACAGAAAATGTATCCACATACACAGAACATTCCCCTGGGTGCCCTCAATGTCATCTTTACCATCTTTCCCCCATTCATTGACTATGGAGCAGCTTCACACTTTATACCTGATGACATCACAAGTCTGAGTTTTAGCACTCTGGGTTTTGGATTTGGGAGAGTTGTTCATGTTCACTCATATTTTAGACTGTCTTAGGACATAGAAATAACATGTATGAATTATTAAACTGGGCGTAGTTCCCCTTTAAGGTGAAACATTCTACTACTACATTCACAAAGTCAGTGTTTTCTGTATGTTTTATGGATTGAGTGTTCCACCCTGTCCAGTTGGAGCAACTCAGAGTGACAGTTTTGGCACAGTAAACATATACAAACATGTTTATTTTTTTCATGTTCCACAGTATTAGATCAGATATAATATATTGTGCTCAGCTCAGGCCGACAAACCTGCTGCTACAGACAATAGCTTGTTGTCGTTATGCTTAAAGGAAACACCTGGCCTGCTGGCAGTTGTTACGGTTTGAACCATGGTAGGAAACACACACACACACCATGGATGTGCAGAATTTTGATATCATAGAGATGGTGTCAGTGCAACAGCAGCCAGACAGTGTTCTTTATTGCATCACCAAGTAGGCCTTCCGGAAACAATTTCTGAGTGAAGCCTGCGTGTTCATCTCAGACAGTAAATATTCTGACACCAGCTGTCAGCTGCAGGTATGAATGTTGATGTTATTGTAAAACTACAGTAGAATAGATAACCTACATTCAGCCCTGTCTCAATGGAATCAGGTTTGGATCATCAATTGCATGCATGGGTTAGTTCAGGCTTTTAAACCTAACTGATCTGTCACAAACTGGTAATCCTTCTGTCCAGCCAAAAAACACTTGCACTGGTATTTTCTTTCTAGATCACTGGAAGCACAAAACTTTGCATTCGTTAGTAATGCTGGTGGAAGTCAATGGGCACATGAATAATTTTTTTTATTTTTTTTTTTATAAATCATGTTGCCAGTTTCCTGTTTCATAACAATAACTATTGACAAGGTCTTGACAATTTTCATGTCATGGTACGATTATGTATTGTACAACATTCTGATCATGGATGTGGGGCCGGTTAAACACACCTACCTAAACTGAATTCACTCAACTCTTGACTTGTAAAGTAGTTTACCCACCTATAATCTTTCAAATTCATAGAAGATTATACAAGTGTAACATAAATTAGGGTATTTTGAGGAAACGGCACAAAACTATTTTGAACATATCAAAATGTATTTCCGATTCTGTGATAAGCACCTGGAGTTCATAGTTTACCCATCTTTTACTTTACCACTACATCACTCACAGATGTCTGGGCTATGGCTAACGTGGGCAGATGATAAATGGTTTCTGACTTTTAGTTTCCCACCCGATAAAACATGTTCTCTCTGCTAGGACACGTCAAAATGACCACTGTGAAAAAGAATTAAGACAAGTAGCTTACATTCAGGGGCAGAAAGACATGATAGTCAGTCAACTATTAACCCCAATAAGTTATGTAGCCTAATGAACTATTTCTACTTGGTTGGAGTTACAACCCTGCAGTTTCCATCTTAACCTCATCATTTTTAAGTTAGATAGTAACAAATGAATAGCCATCAATTTATTGTGTAATTGTTTCCTCGTCACGATGTTAGCCATATAAAATTTCCATTTAGCCGCAGTCTCCCCTGTAACCCAAGCGTAAAAATTGATTAGATGAAGAATCGAACAACTTTGTAATACTAGCAGAAAGAGATTATAGTCATGCTAGTGAACGCGTTAGCCTTGCCCCACAAGTAACGTTACTAGCCGTTGTAGCGTACTAGATGGCCTGTAGTTACAACAACATAAGACATTAGCAAGTTTTTGCTAGCCAGTAGCTAGTCAACGACACTAAAAGAAAGGGGGGGACAGTATTATAAAACAAAATGACATTTATTCAGTAAAATCAGAAAGTGAAACAGCTAGCTAGAACGGAGCATAACAATAGAATAGTCAGTCTTTCAGCATCACCGGGTTGTACGTTCACTAGAAAGTTCTGTTGTGTTGATTAGCCGCCAAGCTAATACTCCTGAGACTGAGAGGAGGCCTTCTTTCCCGCCTTGCCAGAGCTTGGTGCAGCCTGTCCGGTCTTCTTGGGCAGCAGGACGGCCTGGATGTTGGGCAGGACTCCTCCCTGGGCGATGGTGACACCACCAAGAAGCTTGTTCAACTCCTCGTCGTTGCGGACTGCCAGCTGAAGATGGCGTGGGATGATACGAGTTTTCTTGTTGTCCCGGGCAGCGTTGCCGGCCAACTCCAGGATCTCAGCAGTTAGGTATTCCAACACAGCAGCCAGGTAAACGGGGGCACCGGCTCCCACCCGTTCGGCATAGTTGCCCTTTCGGAGAAGACGGTGGACACGACCGACTGGGAACTGTAGACCGGCCCGGGAACTACGGGTCTTAGCCTTGGCACGGGCCTTTCCTCCGGTTTTTCCTCTTCCAGACATGGCCGATGGTTGCGAGGTCTGTTTGTTGCAATGATGCAGATGTGAATGCGGAAACGCGGACCATAGCAGAATATAAACACAGCAGTAAGTACCGCCCCAAAATTAGATTGGTTGCTTGACTATGGCGATTCAGCGACTATTGGATAAGGTATTAAACCTTTAAACCAATCACCATATTCTGTCTTGACAGACAACGAATGGCCGGTTGGTGTTTTGTCTTCCCCCTTGTGACTGGATCACATTTACGCCCATCAAGTATAGGCGGAAACAGCACACCAATCGATTATTTTCCCTCTAGTTTCAAAGTTTTGGAGCCAAAATTCTCACTTTACATGTCACCGAACCCTGAAAGCACCAGCTTTGTTGTCTTTTTTCCACATAGTCACTTAGTCAGTATAATTTGATAATGCTAGTCAAGGACAGATGATTACAATAATCCTAATGTTCTGAATTGATGATGTTGTCAGTATGGTTTTAATTATCAGTAGTCATTAGCAAGTTATTTACTTCAGACTGAGATTGGTCAACACTCATGGATAAAATTATAACATATAAAATATAAAGACACCAGTAATGCGCTTGGTAATAAAAGCCCTGAGCTTGACATGTAGCAAATACTCATTTCTACAGTTTGCCTTGCCCTAAAACTGTTCACATATAATTCCTATAATCTCAAACAGTTTCAGTCTAGATTTGTGAATTTGAACAAGTCTCTTCCAAAACGGACTCAAAGAAAGTGGTGGATGGTCACATTTTCTAGTTCACAGCTGTTAGTGATGCAACAAAACAAAGCCTGTTTAGATGTAAAAGTCCAATCGAACATGCCTGTTGAAAAAAGGAAACCAGACCGAGTGAGGTTTCAAAAATAATTTATTTGAAATAACTTAAACATTTCAAATATCACAAGGTCAGGAAACCAAACAGAATAAATATCTTACAACCTGTTGCCGCTTCTGTTTGACATTCGGTGCATGTTATTTAAGCCTCACCTTTCACCAACATGATTTACATCATTTAATATTGTTTAGGGGGTGGGGGGTGGTTGTGTGTGTTTTATGATACCTTACACATGGTATACACTGAAAGATCTTTGATACATTTTTCTTACAAAACACAGCCAGAGAAAATGTCTTATGTACATTTTTACATATTGATTCTGCGTGTTTGCCTTTGAAGGATAGGCGTATACCTTAAATGGTTTCTTACTTTGAGTTGATAACTTCAGTTCCCTCTATGACCTCATCAGACACTCTGACCTTATATCGACTTATCTTGTGGCTCTTCACTTGTCTAAGCCAGATCACTGTCACAATGATAATTTCACTCTTGTGTTGTATACTTGCTTTGCCTCTTGTTTATGTGGAGGGCCAGGGGCCAAAAAAATAACATGAGCAATGGGCCACAGGGCCAAAAAATACAATTAGACAGCATTTTGGAATATAACATGTAGGCATTATTTTCTCAAAGTAAAAAAAAAAAGAAGAAAGGTTGGTTTGTGTTTTTTCCTTCCCTGTTGTGATTGGATCACATTTACGCCCATCAAGTATAGGTGGAAACAGCAGACCAATTGTGTCTTCCCTCTAGTTTCAAAGTTTGGAGCCAAAAGTCTTACCTTACATCTCATCAGCATTGCCAGATGTATGATACTTATCGGATTTGTACAATAATTTAGCCCTCTGTACGATCAATAATGCCAAAAGTCCCACAATGTACGATCATTTTTATTAATAGTTGTAATCAGTCTCGGCCATCTCATTTTAATTCATTTCCCGACACAATCAGGATAGTAAAATATGGATCCTACATCTGTGTTCACGCATCTCTTCTCATGTGATGTCTCTCCAGCCAATCATGCTTGTTGTGATGATGAACATGAGCCACGTGAAGTTACTTATTCACATCCCCTTTGCCTAAAGACAAAGTCATTTTAGTTCCTACCTGTAATTCTTTACGGGGGGACACATTTGTGTAACGACTGTAACCTTAATTACTGTGCACATTATATTTTCAATATTATTTCTTTTGGTTATGACTTACGTACGATGATTTCCCTCAAAAAACGTTCCCTCTGGTATGATACTTTTACATTTCCCATCTGGCAACGCTGCATCTCACAAAGAAGCAGATTATTGACAACAGTTGCTATGTATCGCACAGTTCCTCTATGCGGGACCAGAATCTCTGTTGGAATGAATGGGAGTCAATGGAATGAATGAGAGTCAGTGGGCCTGACAGAAAATCTGACAGTAAAGTGTCAAATCTCAACATCTGTAATACATATCAGAGCTTCTATTCAGTTAATTTTGGTGGTTAAAAAACATCCATAGCCACCATGACACTTGATTTTATTACCTGCTAGCGTAAATTACCCATGTTTATCTGTCTCTGCTAATGGGTGATCTCTCTGGTCCCATTAATTTCTTTACATTCAAAAGCTTCCACTATTCTACCAATTATTCGGTTAAACTGATGCCGCCTTGACTTCTTCTTATTACTTTGTTGATATGCCTAAGCAAGTTATTTCAGTATAACTCTTTGGATATAATTGAAACAGCATCCATATAGAAGAAGATACAGAAGGTGTTTGAATTCTCAGGAACCCTTTAGCCCGCGGGCCTCGCTTCCCTGCAACACAGATATGGGCTTTGTTCTGCATTTTCCTCCTATGCGATGTGTACGAGTAGAGGCTAGCTAAAAGCTAATATTAACTGCGCGTAAACCGCCCAGCCCCCGTGCAAGTTCTTTCCTCCATAAACACACGGAACGCAACCCATGCTGTACAATATTGTCGACATCTTTTTTTTGTTTCTTTTTTTTTGTTTGTTTTGTTGCTATGATGAAATAGCTACCCATGCAAACATGAACCGAAGAAGACTCTCACGGGTGTTCTAGATGCGCTGTTCAATTGCAATGGAGTCAATGGGAGCCTCGAGGTATGCACGTCAACGCAACTGTACACATGGGGTTAATGTACATTAGAAATAAAAGAAGAATAGCAGTGTGACGTTTTAAAGTGATATTTCACTTTGGTAGAACATTAGCGCTGCTTAAC
>OMKL01102943.1:0-14404 GCA_900302295.1 Parasudis fraserbrunneri | reverse complement strand
CCTTCTAGCAATGCTAGAATATAAAACTAATTTGGGTGTAAGAACTCACACAAACATTTTATGGCCTCATAAAAGTCAGAGCCCCATTCACGGTCTATGGAGCAGCCCCAGATTTTAGGGTTCTCTCTCTGATTTATAGCTTTAGGAGAGAATGGTGTGTGTTCAGCAATACTGACTCAACTGTCCTGGGGCACAGGGAGAACATATGTGAATTCTTAAAATGGGTGGTATTCCACTTTAACCCCCAACTAGCTGCTCAATGGTCAAGAGTAGAAGACTGTAGTAGCACTGGGCAGCACCCAGGTGTGAGTGTGTGCAACTGTTTTAGTGTGTAACAGGGCATAAAAACAAAATAATAATAAACACCACATCCTTACTCGCATTAGAACGTTCATTTTCTGTTGGGTGTAACTGAATCCCAACATGTACTTCTCAACTTACAGTACACGGTCTGGCTCTGATTCTCCGCCTGGTTGTTGGGCTCGGCTGCGGCGACCTGCTTGGTGATCTTGCGTTTGAAGCAGGCGCAGCCCAGCATGCAGTCGGGCCGCCGGCAGTGGAGTGGCCCTCTGATCTCGCGGTGCAGGCTGGGGCACACGCAGCCCAGGCGGCAGAACTCTTGGCAACACCCGGGGCCTTGGGCTATGTGGAACAGGGGCACGCTGAAACGCTCCCTGGGCAGCGTCTGATTAGAACAGAGGAGGGGAGAGGGAGGTCAGTCTACTGGGGACGCACTGATACCACTCTTCTCACTGCAGATTCTGAGTCCTGTAAAGCTTTTTAAGTATCAGCTGATACAAGGGTACAGAGATCCCATCTATGTGCGGTTTCAGTGGAATTGCGTTGCTAGGGAACAGCTTGGACAGCAGTTGATTTCCTGTTGCAAATGCAACATTCAAATGTAGCCCATTTAGAATGGTTATGCTGTCAAGTTGAAACCATCTATGACTTTCACTGAGCAGTATACATTTAGGGATTATTTTAAAATATATAAACATTAATCCATCTTATACTACAACTCTAAAATGCTTCTATGTGCTAAAAATGCAGATTTGTGAGATGTATCATAGCCTGTTTGAGCCTGATATGAGCCCAGTATCTGATAGCAGTGCGGGTGCATCTCTAGTGTCTACAGTACTTTGTCCTTTACCTTTGCCGTCAGTATGACGGACAGTGCCACCGACAGCCTCTCTGGAGTGAGGTGGGTTCTGTTGAACCCCTGGTTGAGGGCTCCTTCCTCCATCTCTATCAGTCTGACCTGGTGCTTGGAGAGGCCAGAGGGCCTGCTGATCGACACTCCCTTACCAGATTTCCGGCTGGCCCCTGGGTCAGCTGAAGTGGATCTGGTTAGACACAGTACAATCGGACACGTCATTACAGTACTCTTCGATACGCAGGAAGGAACTGGGCTCCTTTGTGTACTGAAATCATAATCTCCTGATCTTCTCGGTTTCAATCTTATTTATAAAAAAAAAAAGAGGCCCATACTGGTAATGGTGATAAACCTAGTTTAAATCTAGCTCCTGGTTGCGCTAACAAAGATGCTGATCTTAGCCTTGACTAAAGAAAGCGATGTGCGCATTGGACCGGAAAGGCCCTTCGGAGAGCGGTGAGTTCATGAATGTACAATAGGATGAGCACCCAGAGAGAGAAACATGTTTTCTAAGAAGCTATGTCTTTGTTAGCATGACCAGGTGATAATTTTTGGGTGAGATTCTTCTATATAATTGTATGATTTATCACCATAATGTAAAAAAGTAAGCTTTGCTCAGGAAAATGGTCAGGGGTAATGTAAAATATGTGTGCTGATTAGCAAACAGGACAAAACTCATATTTAGACTGATATGGTCTTTTAAGGGTAATGGTGATTAAAACAAGACATTATAAAAGATAAGAAGGTATAGAGCCTTTACTGGTTCCACATTTCCTTACCCCTGTGAAGAGTCAACTTTTGCACGCGCCTTCGGCGTAGGCTTCTTGGCCGGGTGAGTGACCTGCCAAGGTTTAGGGGCTATAGGTCTGGGGCTAACCTTGGTCTGTGGTGACACAGACTGTCCTTTGGGCCTGCCCATTTTTTTAGGAGGGCCGATCACGGGACGAGGAGGTATGGTCACGATCGAGTATTGCTGGGGTTTGTGGGAAAGGGGGCAGGGCCTGTTGGGCCAGGATGGAAGTTTCGGCGTGATACTTCGATGCTTTAGCGCACTGTCCAGCGTCTTCACGTAGCTGGAGCCTTTAGCAGGAAGCTGATAAGCCACAGAGCTGTCAGGGTTGGTGGAGAAGGCAGCAGCACGCTCAGTGATTCTGTAAGCTTCACTCTCCAGGTATTCATCCAGCATGTTGCTACAGAAGGCAGATAGGTTCTTCAGCGGTGCTTTAGTGGGAAGAGAAAAAACACATTTAATAGACAACTGGACATAATTACAAGTAATACTTTACATGCACCAAGTCACTTATATCTTAATTAAGGTTTAGAAATTGGACTAACTGAGCTAATCCTACAATTTGGCAAATGAGAACCTTCAGCCAAAAAAATGACAAAGAGAGAAGGAGAAATGGAGCGCTCCTTACCGGCACGTTGAGCGGAAGAGGATTCTTTGTTCTTAATAAACTTGTCTCTCCATCCCTTTATCTTTGTCAGGTCACTGGTCTTTCCCGTCCGGGAGACAAAGGCTAATCCCCCAGCTGTGGAGGGAACACACAGCCATTAGCATTCAGTGAAAGTCAAGGGGGTAAGAAGGCCTTCATAGAACATACCCCGAAGTGGTCATTGGCTAGATTGAAGCCATGCTTCTGCGCCACCGACAGTGAAGCGTAAGTGCAACGGCGTTATTCATGGGGAGCAGCTCAATGGCACTGAATTTTAGGCCACGGTCTAACATTTTTACTCCTGTTGAAAACCTGTAGTGTGCCGAGCATCCCGCTCTCTAGTTTTCCAATAAGAACTGGTGAAAGCTTGATCTAAACACTAGCATAGCTTCCTTTAGCTCACCATTGACTAAATAAGTACATAAGCTGCTGCTTTGCAATATTTTTAAATGCTAATTCACTTGTGTTCGTGTTGGCAGGGAGACCTCTAATAATTGCAATGCATTAGGATCTGCATGACTCATCGGAGTGTTAGCTACATTTATCGACCGATCTCAAAAAACCGTTGAGATTGGAGGATCAAGAAAAGAGGGCGGGGTTTGAGATTGGTCAATTAAGGACGATGATCTTATTTGCTCTTTAAATGCTAACTGGCTGTATAAAAACAACTGGTGCATAAAAGGGGGAAAACTGCTATCACTTTTCAAATTCATAACAGCATCATCAGCCAGTCCATTTCTTAATCACGCAATAGCTGTATGGTAATTAACAACAGTATTCTTACTGTGTTTTCTTCTTGGCAACACTGCCCTTGGGCCACAACTTAATAGTTCTACATACTGTAAATTAGTGTGGGAATAATTGAGCAGTGAAGCATAAATCTACCATAGTAAATGCTATGCATTACTTTGCACTGCTCGAGTTACACCACTGTAATTGCTGTCATAATGCATTTGATTGATGGAAATCGGGGAATAGAGCCCAATATCTAAAACAGCCTTCTCTAATTCTATGTAACTTGTAATTACTTGATCAATAGGGTGACCCAAAAGCTGGACACAGGATTGTTCAGATCTGGGATCTGTACAAAAATAATCCCACTGGACCAGCATCTAAAATTAATTTATCTGGTGATTTGGGACCATTATGAACTTCAGGTGCACATTTATTTGTTAGCATTGGTACAATAGATTGTTTTATAATCTACATCTGTTTTCAACCCCATGCCCATTTGACATATTCTCAACAGACCAATCGTCCTCTCCTGGGCTTCTTAGAAATGTCAGACAGAAAAATTCTAACTTCTGGGTATGTCTAGGACTATTAATGTTTCATAACAGGGGTTATTGTATGTTTCACAACCATTTAGTCTAATTTAGTCTCTTGGGGAGGTGTAGTGGGATTTTGAAAAAATAGATATGATTTCATGTTCATTTTTTCAAGAAGCAACAGCCACAACTCGTACATCACCAGACTTACAGGCGAAGGCATGCATGTTTGCTTAGACTATTTTTCAGACAAGAACTTGGTTTATAATTACATTTTGGCTGTGCTGATAGTGTTGGTGTGCAATAGCAAAGTCCAAACTCAGAATTTTGCGATAACACACTGAGTCACATAGGTCTTGATGCAAAACCAATTAAGAACCACCGTACTAGATTATCAATAAAGACATCAGACTGACCCGTAGAAGACGTCCCAGATGCGATATTGGCCTGTCCCGAGTTGACCAGAGGAGGCAGAGGCAGAGAGACCCCCAGATACTGCAGGTCGATGGCCTGAGTCGGGTCTAAGGAGCTCAATTTCAAGCCCACTAGAGACGGGACAAGGACAAGCACAACCATGAAAGACTTTTAAAAAAAACACACTCTCCCGTGCGGAATAAACCGATCTCTCTGCAAATGTGTGTGTGTGTGTGTATATGTGTGTGTTCACTCACCCTCCTGCAGCACTGGGTGGATGACCTGTCTGTGTTTGAGAAGCTGGAGGTCCTGCAGTAGGACGGCCTCCAGACGGGCTATCTTCTCCTCATCTGTCTCAGGAACCTCCTCTACTACAAACACACAAATACAACAGAATACATTGTCATATCTACTAGACACTTAGAAAAGCAGTTGTATGTTCCCCCACTAGGGCTGAACGATTTGGAAAAAAATATCTAATTGCGATTATTTTGACTGATGTTGCAATTGCGATGATTAATGATATTTGAAGGAA
Source organism: Parasudis fraserbrunneri (assembly GCA_900302295.1). NCBI lineage: Eukaryota > Metazoa > Chordata > Actinopteri > Aulopiformes > Chlorophthalmidae > Parasudis > Parasudis fraserbrunneri. The sequence goes on along the minus strand of OMKL01102943.1, from coordinate 9,598 downwards.
TAATCATTTTTGTGTCATTTTCATTGAAAAACATATACATGATCATGGTGTGATTTATGAGGGGATCTGTACCAAACAAAGATGTTTCTTTTTTCTTAAGTTTGTAGGCTGGGATATCTCTACAGCACCTTCATTTAGGATGGTATTTTGACACACGTTTTGCCTTTAACAAATATTACACCTCCTGCGATTTGGATATTGCACTAGGCTATATTGCGATTTCAATAAAAATTTCTATGAATTATTCAACCCTATCCCCCACATACAACACCCGTCTGTTGCCCTGTTATGATCGATGAGCGGTCATTCGTGTTATCTCCTAACCTGTTTTCTCAGGCTGTGGTGGAGGGGTCGGGGACACCGGTGACGAGCTACGGGCTGGCATGTCCTCAACGTGAATCCCAAGGGCCTCCTGTGACACAGAGGGCACACAACACACACACACACACACAACACACAACACACACACACGCTAAGGCCAACATAAAGATAATGCCTAGTTTTATCTGAATCCTCAGCACACTGTGTGTTGCCAATATCTACCCTAGTTTTACATCTACCCTTTGATGGGAGTAAAGAAAACAACGCCAACACACACACTGCACTCTGCAGAGCTTTCTTCACATTCAACACAACAAGCTGTGGTGCTTTACCTTGGAAGTGAACGACACAAACAGCAGACCCTCCACGTCGTCCAGTTCTGGTTGCGTGGTGACCGTCACCGACGGGCTGCTAGCCGGTGTGGAGGCCGCGGCCCCGGCTTTCCCCTCTCTTCCCCGGGAGTTCCCCCAGTGTCTGTTGATCCTTCTCCTCTTCTTGCGGACAGCGAAGCAGCCAGGCGACAGAGCCGGAGTGGATTGGGAAGAGGTAGGAGTCACGGGGGATGACTTAGGAGCCATACTGAAGGGCTTGTCTACCTTAGGAGACACGCGGAAAGCCTGGCTCTCGGCCTTGGTTTCCTCCTTCTTGGGCAGTAGAAGGGGAGCCTTCGGTGGGGGTGGAGCCTCAGACTTGACAGGTTCCACAGGAGAGGAGGGCTCTGGCTTTGGTGTGAGCGGTGTGTCGAGGCCTAGCTGTCGGGAGGGCGGGGCCAGCTGAGCTCTAGGGTGCTGCCTGCAGAGGTGATCGCTGTCACAATTCTCCACCTCCGTCGCCTCCTCACTGGCAGAGGCATCTGTTCCGACGCTGCCCTCGGCAGCCACTTTCTTCTGTTTGGCTCGAGTCTCGGCCTCCTCCTCATCAGAGGGAGAAGCGGAGAGGGAGCGCTTTGTGCTGCGAGACAATGGGAGAGAAATCGTCAATGTTGCTGCGTAGCAAAATTCAAAATAGACGACAAGTAGATGAATCAATTGTGAAAACAAGGGAGGCATTTGCTTTGATGGCACAGCATGTGACAGAGTGAAGTGGGATTTTAACGAGCCCATCGCGCATTCTAAGCTGCATGGTGGAATTTAACATCACAATTCATTCATCTAAAACCACCATGTGGTGATAAGACTGGATCATTACATCCAAACATGACTGAACATCTAATGTTGGCAAATCACTCATAGAGAAGTCACTTGATATCACTGATGGTTCAGATTTTTGGAACCCTAGCCATATTACTTTTACTTGCAACATCATCACTGGTAAGTAGCAAATAAGGTTAGGGTTCAAAAAAATCTGAACTATCCCTTTAATACAATGACATAATTGTGTATACAATATATAAATCACACATATAAATAAATAGGTAAATAAATACATAAATAAGAGGCTGAATTAATCTAATGAACAAATAAAGGTCATAAACAAGTCAACAAATCAAATGTAAAAAAACAACAACAAAACAACAATAACAACAACAACAGGTTTGAAACTCACCTGAGACTCACAATGTCCTTACTGACAACACTGTCTGAATTGTTGGGTCTGGTCGGGGGCTGGGTAGCTGCTCTCACAGCCTCTGTCCTGGGCCTAGGCAGACGAGGGTTGTGCCCATCGTCCCTGAAGCCCCTCGCAAAAGGATTATGGTTTATCTTTAGCCGGGTGATGCGCAGGTTTTGATACGACGTCACTGCAAAGAACTCAGTCTGTGGAAACGTGAAGGTCAAGCTCTCGGGACCTTTGACCACGGGCTGCTCGGGTGTGGGCCCTTCCCCGTCTGGGACAGGTATGACGTGGAGCCTGGGAATGTAGCGGTGCATGGAGTGCAGTATCATGTGACCCTCCTGGTCCTGGGGATTGTTGGTCAGCTTGAGCTTGTAGAAGGACACCAGGCTGTCCATCCACCCCGCCCCCGTGCAGGGCGAGTGGTGGTGGGAGAAGGCTCGGATTAAACCCTGGTACTGGTGTTCGGCCGGCCCGCTGACCTCCCACTTGTCCGTGCTCCAGCGGTACTTGTGCTGGTCGGCCGGAGCGATAGACAGGACCAGGGAGTAGCGGCGTGTGGGCTCCAACCCGGACAAGCGGTAGCGGCAATAAGGGAACATGCGGCGGCCTTGTTTGGTGAGGATCATCTCCGTCCCGTAACTGTGGAACTGTTTCCACACGCTGTTGTTCTCCAGGGTGACACTGATACCTTTGAAGGTCAGCACTGGAGGTAGACTTTTCTCATGTCGCATAGCAGGGACTGAGTCACTAGATGTGTCAGACGGGCAAGCTGATGTTAATGGAAGAACAGAGGGCATCACCATGTTGACCAGGTTCGTCTCTGCACTTATGAGGGAGTCTGAAGCTGATGTGATGTCTGAGGTAGTTGGGCTAGTGTCAATGGTCCCGTTGGTGATAAAAGGAAACGTGATGGCAGGTTTAGCCGGGCTCGCTTCAGCGGGCGAGGAAAGCGCCGGACTGTTGTCATTGTTTGCCATGGCGACAGCTTGGTTCTCAATTGTGCTCTCGCTGGAGAGAATTGGTTTCATGGTGACAGGCACAGGTGGAGGGGCTGAAGAGGGAGCGACAGCCGAGCCCCCCTCCTTACCCTCTTCTGCAGACACCAAACTGGGGTCATCCATTAATGTGAATTTAAGTGTCAATTGTGGAAGTTCAGGGTCTTTAGCGGGTCTCACCGTTTCCTGTCATAGTCCCAGTTCATTTGATATATCTGAAAAAAAGAAAAAAAGATGGCAGCAGCCAAATGTCAAATCTGGATGGAACCGCTTCTGCCTTAAAAATTCGAGGAACAATACAACTGAAGTTCCTCATTAAGCATTAATTTATTACTTTCTTAAATGTAGACCGCAAGTGGAAATTCCAGGTTTTGAACCAACAGTTTCAGCTGCCAATGCTGTCTATTGCTACATGGGTGTGGTTAAAAGGCAAGGGTTTTAAACTTTTGCATTGATGCAGACATCCATCCATTTCGGCTACTTACAGTTATGACCCCTACGTATCCATCTCAGCAGTCACATTACTGTACTTCCACTTTGCACTCAAAGGTGCCACCGTTTGAAAAACGATGGTAACATTCGTATGAAATTAAAGCTCCATACAGAGGACATGTACTAAGTTTAGTGACAAGTTGAAATTAAATCGCCTTTAAAACGTGGACTATGCAGTTCTGGGGGGGACATTTTGAAACTCAAAGTGATTACGTTCTAATTGTATATTTTCATACCTAAATAAAACAAACTATCCACAGAGGAAAGTGAGGTCCCTGGAACCTTGCTTGGAGTTTGAAACCTACCTGAAAAGTTAGTTTCGCCTGTGTTGTTTACAATGTCAATGCCTAACTATTTTGTTTATGAACACATTTACTATATAAAGAAGAATCTTCTAGGCTTGCGTGATTTTTATTGTGTTTTTATTTATGATGACATAAGATAGAATTGGGCTACATGTATAGTAAAAATGTTTTGTAATCTAATTGTGGGCTCTGCAAATGTGAACACATTTCACCCCCCAAACTGCATAGTGCACCTTTTAAATTTGAGATATATGCACTGGAATATGTTCCACTCTATTCCAAATTACGTGGCATCTGTAATGTGGACAAATAACTCTCCTCAAACTGAATGGTGAACCTTAATTTTGTGATCGACCCCATCCTTTACGGACTGTGCCCTAGAACAAGCAGGCAAAATAAGGTATAATCTACCAAATTTCCTCACATTCATTTGAGCATCTGTGCCCCATCTTAGTCAATATGTAAACAATTTTATGTAGGCTGGACACTTAATATGTGGCAGATTTTCTGATTATTTGAAAAATAAATTACAACCAGTGTGGTGTTGTGTCCTCCTGACAGTTCACCGTTAGCAGTTATTAGCTAAATATGAGTAAAAAATATATATATTATTTTTTATTTGAAAAGGCCTCGTCCATATGCTCCCTGTAGCAGGAAATATTTTTCCTCAGGCTTCCTCAAACACAGACATGGAACCCCTTAAAATAATGATCAAGAGGACATCATCAACAACAACAACAACAACAGTGAAAACAGGCCCTACAAATTGGAACACCTAGTCTTATTAACCAAAATAAAAACAACCAACCCCTGAGGCTTGAACCTTTAAAAGCCATGAGGGGATATTTTCTAATACCCCCACAAAAATGTGTTTAAAAATCTAAGTCCCAGGGAAAGTTACCTCCACATTGATAGTGTCCGCCCCACCTACTCCCAGGTAAACATAGCCTACTATGAGTTTAGGATAGGCCTACTGGCTAATATAAGCCTCGCTCCAAAACAATTTAGACTAAAACAGGCAAGAACGGACCACTTCAATCCACGATTTCTTTCTGAGCAGCTAGTCCACATGAAATAATTTCAGAAGTTCTATCTGTTCCCATTGGCTAACATTAACCTGCAGTGCTCCCCTGGTGAATAGGCTGCTGTCACACCAGGACACAGATGCATCATCAAAAGGTGTTAATAACAACTGTGTGAGTGACATGGTTGAATGTGTTGCTATTCCCTAAGCATTCTTTCAGTCTACACTCCAACTTAACGTTTATGTCTTAACAGGCCATGCAAGGAATTTAAGTTGTTTATTGACAACAGCTCTCTTCCTAGGACCCAGGCCATGTAGAAGGCCCCTTCAGTGCTCACTCCACCCAGCAAGTAGAAAAAAAAAGTTCGGGTTTCCATAGCGCCTACCTTTCAATGTCCCCTGAATGCGCTGCGGTGAATGAGGAGAAATGTTAATACATCAAACTCCAACTGTTGCGCGTCGTCGACGAGACAAAAGGCCTCGATGAATCCTTCGTGCATGAACATAAATTCGCAAATGGAGGCCGAAGCCACGCAGCCCTCGAATCGACCATGCACGCAAGCGACCAAAGCGCATGCACGATATCAGCCCTCAATGGCGCGTGATTCCCGGACAAGCGCGAGGAAAGCGGGAGTACATCCCGAGGATTTTTTTGTCACCTCGAGCTCTGTCCGTGCCCGTAGATAACTATTTCACCAAGTCTGTGCAAAATGCATTGGACCACAAAATGCTTCGAAAAAAAAATCGCGCGGATACCGGAGACTTGAGTTGTATGCCTTGACTTCGAATCTTCAGTTGTCAGTGTTTCTTTACTTCTACCTTTACTCCTCTCGATCATCAACATTCTCACCCCGCTGAACCACTCACACACACACATACATCCGTGCTCTCAGGGTGTGACGTAACACAGTCACCATGGCGGTTGGCTCCGATGATAGCCAATGCGCAGGCTCCCTCCAGAGGTTTGCAGGGCAGTTTCATGGTGCAGTGGTCACAAGAATCACCCCAAAGACAAGTACAACATAGTTTGTAGAATAACCTGTAAAAAGTTAGGTTTATGGCTATTTGTGAGTGTATACAACAGCCAGTGCACGTGGCCAAGAGCCCACAGCTATTCACATAGTGTGACTGTGACAGACCGCAATGTATGCCAATCGTATATCAAACAGAGGCCTATCAATAAACAGCTATTGATAGCCTAGCCCGGGCCCAGAGCCTTAATTCGTTTACGCTAGCCATTGCATTGATCACAAACAAAGTTGCAGTTATTGCCATAGTTGAAACAACAGTACAACTCTAAAGGGGTTGCCTGGACTCGAGGACTAAATATATTACGACAGAGAAATAATTATGCACTGAAATTTTAAAAAACAAACAGACTTTTGGTCCATCTAAGCTGAACATTTAATGAAAAAAAACTGAATTTTCCTGACCTGTGGGCCATTTTGGAACAGACTAGGCTAAAGCTATCGCCCCCTATGTTGGCTATATGCCGACAGTGAGATCTCAACTGATGTGGATCAAGATTAACTCAACAGGGGCGTGTGCAGAATGTAGCCTGGAGTCAGACCCTCCCTACACAATAAAATGATAAATCATATAGTCTACGAAGCGCTTTTTTTGCGCTACTGGCTTGATCAATTTATCGAAAGTGGGAGGAAAGAAGGCAGAGAAATAGGCAGGTCCAGACTTCTTATCTAAACCACTGTGCGTAAACCATAGGCTACAGCTCACTACCCACTAGACACGCTTTATGAGATAGTCTTAATTAGGGAAAATTGACTTTGAGATGGAATTCTCTCGAATATTTGCACGAGCGCTCACTTTATTTCCCCCATTGTCGACTTGTGTGTGGTAGCCTATCCCCTACTGTCGTCGTGGAGGACTCGAGGCATGGGGGATGGACTCCATAGGTGCCTGACGCTGTTGACTCGCACATTGGGCCGTGTAAGCAAGGATACAAAGAAGCCAAATAGCTCATCGTTTTGCCTATCCAAAGGATTTCACATTAAATCACATTTTCAGCTAAATTCACGTTTCCATAAGGATGTTCTCTTGCACATTTTCATTAAACCATGTCTACCCCATGGTGAGAGGCAACAACTGTTCAAAAACAATGTATAGGCTAAAATAAAATAAAATATTCTATAAAGTATGATCGGCGTTTTAGGGCGGCGATCTAACAAAATTCAAAAGAAAGAAGGAGAGGGGGGGGATCAAGGCACGACCAGGCAAGGGATGGCTGCGCTGTTTGCTCGCAACCAAAATGAATGTTCCATACCTACCCCCTTTTCCACGTGGAGGACTCAATTTTAGCCTAAGTCGCCGTTGATTAATGATTGTAGCCTATTTATGCCTGTTTGAAACCACGGACAAGGAGCCATCAGGACCTTTTCAAATCGTTGTATGGGTTAAATGTTTATAGCCTACGATTTAATCTATAGGCTAACCGATTTTAGTGTCCACGCCTGCCCTGCCAATAACTTTATATGTTCACTGTTTTGACAGCAACATCCAGTTTGATCTTTTATAACCTTGTTGTCTGTATTCATTCCTGGTATAAAAACGAACACCTGGATTATTTCTCCCTTGTGAAACACTTGCACACAGTAGCTTACATTCTTAGGAGAGGTGCAGTAGTCCACCAAAAATGGTTTGTTAGCTTGCTATCAGAAGGGGACCACTTTTGGTGCTATAACCTTTTTTTCAAGGTGTACATAGGACTGTTATCACATGGCACCACTCCAGAGCCAATGGTTCTTTTTACGTCTAATCACCGAGAAGAAGAAAAATGTAACTACAAGCCTGTAGACGGCCGACCGGTAGAAATTCCACTGTTAAAGATCCCATGAAATGAAAAAAAATTTTCCTCCATTTTATCCCTTTTGTCTGCACCTAATTCTCATCTATTTATCACTATGTGCCAAACAAAATACATCTCAAAAATAATTTCCTTAATTATTTTTTTTCCAGAGAAGTTCATTTGAGGGCGAACATAAAAAAAAAGAAAAAAAAAAGTCCCATGCTGCCACTCCCCCATCTTCATAAGAATTCTAAATGTGCAGATACTTTAGTATGTCAATCAAACAAATCAAATAAAATCGACCCCTGCACCACCCACCTACCCCAAAGATCTGTTGCATTGGCAAAAACCATATTGTGCCAAATATAATACAACCCTGATTATAAGATGACCCCCCCTTTTATAGGGTATATATATAAAATATAGCCTATTTGACCAAAATGTTACATAATGGATAAAACAAAGTTGGTATATATTTACATCTTTTAAATGAAATTGTCTTGTTTACATGACATACAAATGATAATGATTTATTTAATTCTAAAACAGGTAGGCCTATTTCTAACATCATTATATATCAAAGTGAAGAATAGAACCATAGGTTATATTTCAATTAGACTCTTCCACATTGATCACAATGATCTGAAAATTGGAATTACGACTCATCCTCAGTCCTGACCTTGGTTAACTTGACCTACTTTCAACCCTATAAAACCCAATGATGAGCTGGTGGTCACCCGACATTACTGTCTTTTGAAGCCCATAGCGGGCTCAGTTTTTAAGCTAGCACAAAACCACTGGTCTCATATGAAACTGTAATTGGAGTATTTTACTAAATTCCGGGAGAAGGGCTTGCACCAATGACTCGCATCATTACACATCCCTTCTTATCCCCCGTCTTTGTTTTTTTCTCTCTCACCTGCACTGCAGAACCCCACCCATACTACCCAAATGTGTCTATACCTGGCAGCCCCCTCCATCAGGTTCAGTGGTACTACACAGGCAAGTTGTCTGCAGCCCGCTGGGCCCCGAACTCTCAGAGCTCCCTCAGAGCATCTCATCACCTGCAGTCCACGAGATCTACCCAGTAGTGGAAGCTACACACCTTTGGGGGAGCTCATGGCCTCAACAATTCATCCTTATCCATTCAGACAATACTGCAGTCTTAGACATTATCGACACAACCGGTCTCACTCCATTCACATCTCCCCTTTCATCCGTTGCCTCACCTGGTTATCTCTCACCCACCAATTCATCCTCTGTGCAGCTCACACCCCCGGCCATTCCAACTCTATTGCTGATGTTCTCTTCCGTTTTGAATTTCAGAAATTCTTCAAATTGGAACAAATCAGCCCTGTCCCTCTCCTATTCGCCATCCCATCACCCTCATCATCCTCACCACATGTATTTCCTTCTACACACTGGCCCCTTCTCCCCCATACCAGTTTTACATTGGAAGCTATGTTCAGCCTGGCCTATTGCTGTTTTTTTCCAATGCTTTTTAGTCACTACAACGTAACCCATCATGTCACCCTTGCACCTGCAACCACCTTCTCCAATTCAACCACCATCAAATACATTAAATACAGCAACTGACCAATGTGGTCACCCTCGCCCTGGTCTGGTGCGTCAGACTCGTCTGCGCAAGAGCTGGCTTGCCTGGTGTTACATGGGTCTGACATGTGAGGCTGCTCTCACCCCATCTATATTTTCGACATTCCATCTCACCTCAACCACTTTCACTCCCTTTCTTCTTACATCTGACATCGATTGCACTCCCCTCCTCTTTCCCTCCTCTTTATCTCTGAGGCCTCACAAGCCTGCTACCTGACACTGGTTCCAGTCCCACCTCAAAACTGTCATTACTAACATAGGCCTTCCAACTAATCTCTTCTCTTCCCAACTCTGAGGTACTGCCACAACAGCTGCTTACAGTGGCCTACCCAAAACAACTATTAAGCACCTAAGTTGCAGGTCATCAAATGCATATAATTAATACATCCGTACTAACCCCCTCCACCTTCGCTACTCCCAACTGTCCCTTCTCCAATGATTGCTCTCCTCTAATCTGGCAGTATTTGCGGTAGGATGCACTCTTTTTGGT
>OMKL01102934.1:0-10007 GCA_900302295.1 Parasudis fraserbrunneri | reverse complement strand
CTCCAATATTAATGGGTACATAAGGTGCCTATACCTTTTACAGTCTTTGCATGGGGAAGGATGTTGTCCTTCATCAACTTGGAGAAGCACGCAGCCAGAATGTATTTAGGTGACCTGGGACATTGAGAAAAGCAGAAAAGTGGTTTGACTAGAAACTAAAAAGGTGGCTCAGGAGCGGTAGAGATGGCAATTTTTAGCTGAATCTGTGTTTATTTAACAGAAATTCTCTTTTATTTTGCCCCTCGGTGTATAATAATATTGTTAGTAATGTCCTTGTCATGTCATATACCTAATGCATGTGTTTTGCTGGTGTTAAAGGTATTTGTTTCTTTCATGAAATTCTGCCCACCCCTTTATCCCCTGAAGGACCACAATGGAAAGAGACTTTCAAGCTTCATTGTGTTATCCTCAATATTTATTTATTTTATTTTTTTTATTTTTTTTTTGATCTGTACACAAGGGTGTAACATTAACTGGGGCATCCTCTTGTAACTGTGTTACAAATCAGTCAATCAATCAATCAACCAAATATGTTCAACTAGACATGTGGAGTCCCAACTGACTAATAAAATAAGTGACATACAGGACATTATTACTATGATTTTACTTTTCCTTAGTATATCGGAATTGGGGTTCACTTGGGTGTAGTTCCGTATTCCAATGTATATCCTTGAATAATTTGTTTTTGTCTAGTTCCATATTCCCACCACAGGTTAGAAAAGGGTCCTTACTCCATGTCCTTATGGTAGGTGTGGTATGCCACCGACACCACACAGCTGAGGAACCTGCAGAGCAGCATGGAGGTGAAGGGAGAGTGGAGCTCTTCTGATGGGATGTCCTCTGAAGCACAGGGGTCATGAAGGTATGTACTTACAGCACATCATTTAGGCTAGAATTACACACTATTCATATATATTCACATTATGTTTGACCCTTGTATGGAATTTCTTTTGTTGTTTTTTAACTTTCTTAACTCATTGCAACTCAAAATACAGGTCAGTTTTACTCCAGTGTTTAACATATAATACAACTTTATGACTATATAAATAAAGCCAGTTGTGGGGCAACAGTGTTTCAACAGAGGGTGCCATACTGCAATAACAGATTGTGCCTTTAAACCTCGTCCTTGTCTGAAGGTTCCCTTCTTAGTCCGGGTCTGAGCTTAATCCATATCTGTGACCCTGGCCCATTAGCAGCCAACATCAGATGAAAAAAGTATATAACCTCCTGCCTACCTTTACCACTCAAACAAGAATAACATTGTTATAACGTAGTTATTTCACTGTGAGAGATTAAGTGCCTCTAACCTCTGACGAAGTGGTCTATCTGTGCCAGCGTGGCGCCGTGCTGGTGGATGTTACAGTCTTTGATCAGGCGACAGAACTGCAGGTGGGTCAGCAGGAATGTGTTGTCTGGGGACTGGGTGTGGCCAAGGCTGCTGTAGAAACTGTAGATGGACCGCAGCTCGGAGATGTGCCTGAGCGCCACGAACTTCACCTGTGATGCACACGAATGTCAGCTGAAACGGGTCAAGACGACAGGGAATCAGGAAACCGCGTACTGGTGGAGAGTTGGACCTGACCTGTTGGCACTCCAGATCTTTTTGGCCCTTGGGGATTTTCTCCAGCAGAAATCCAATGTCCAGAGCCATGTCTGGGCCTAGCATCTCTGAATCATTACCTGGACCTGACAGTCTCCTGTGAAATACACCTACAACAACAACAACAACAACAACAACAACAACAACAACAACATTAATAAACATCACCTACAGCTATACACATTAAAGGGGATTGTCACCCATTTAAGAACTCACAAATGTTCGCTGTTTGCCCCAGGACAGTTAAGTCAGTATTTGTGAACATGCACCACTCTCCTAAAGCTATTAATCAGGGAGAGAACCCTCCAAACGGTGATGTCACTGGGATGTAAAATATGGGGCTGCTCCATAGACAATGAATGGGGCTCTGACTTTGTGAGGCCATAACATTTTCATGTGAATTCACACGTCCAAATGAGGTTTATATTCTAGTATTGCTAACAGGTCTCAACCAGAATTTAAACCTAATTTGGGTTTAAGAGCTCACACAAACATTTTTATCAAAACATCCCCTTCAAAGTTTGACATTTTGACCTGTGCTTATAACGCCACCATCTGGCCGATTGGTGTGATATGTGTTGTGATGCATTGGCACACCGATATCTATCACTGTGGAAAATTTTGTGTCTCTCATCATGTACTATGTCATGACCGACCAACCGACAGACCAACAGCAGCTAAAAACAACGTTTTTTGGTCGCAGCTAAAAACAACTTATAAGTGAACTGATTATAGTTGATTTCCAGCTGACTGTCACTACAGCATGGACATGAATAATATTGTCAGGAGTGTTATTCAACTTAAATTTTATAATAACTGCTCATCCTGGCAATGCTTCCTGGCAACGAATCTGTTGCACCAAACAATCCACTGTAAACGTCTAATCAGCAGTGCTTGTTTAGTTAAAACACAGATACCAAACTGAGGACTTTGAATGGTTTTGTGTTTACCATCCTCAGGACGTGGGGTGTGCGTTCTGATTCCGCTCAGGTTGGGCGTACATGCACCGTCCAGACGGAAAGAGGGGAACTCTGCCATGTGATCGTTCACAAACTCCCCTTCAAAGATCCTCCCATTTTTGAATATGAACTTTCCCTACGATACATACAAAATAGTTTAACGGTTAGAATTCACGTTCAATCAGTGGACATCTCCTTTTGTTATTTAGTCACTTAAAATAAATCGGACGTTGAACATGGAAATAAATTTAAGTGTACTGTATTACTATGTCTACGGAAATAAATATGTACATGAACACATACATAACATAAAGTGTGTCGATCTTCACCTGTCCATGTTTTTCATTGTTCTTCCATTCTCCTTGGTAGAGGGCCCCGGTGGCATAGGAAAAAGTTCCCTGGCCATGCCTCTGACCCTGAACAAAGTCGCCCCTGTATTCATTTCTCCGGGGGTACTGGGAGCCATGAACCCGCTTCAGGAACCAGGTGTGAGTGCCTTGCCCATGCTGACAGAGAGGATGTGATTAATACCTCTGTTAATCAATCAATCAATCAATCAATCAATCAATAATTAGCTCTAGACTGTATTTATATGAAAAAAAATCTGTTAGCTTTTTTGCTTCTAAAAAGTATTATCATTATTAAAACTATAAACCTTACCCAAATAAAGATTTACTGATATAAAATGCTAATTCACAGATCATGAGATCTGTGAATTATGATCATAACTAAACCAACAATAACAGTAATTATTCAGTGACATCTCTCTCTCTCTCCCACTAGAAAATACAAATTCTCTTAACATTCATCGGTGATGTCTTGTTATGGGCTTGTCGTCAAACCTGGACACCGTTCTTCCATGTCCCACTGTACTGCTGTCCCAGCTGCAGCCACCTCATCTTGCCCTCTCCATGCCTCAGGTTATTCGTCCACTCACCCTCGTACATGTTACCAGAGGGGTACCTATTGGGAAACAATCGGAACCATACAATATAGAACGCGTAGGCTACATGTAGAATTTATGCTGTGAAGGTAGAGGTTTCATGTGCTCGAAACCACCCACATAAAGGGAGCTCTGCTAAAACATATAAAAGCAAAAAACAAAAGTTAAAGGATGGTGAATCCAACTGTCCATTTGGATAATTTATTTTCTCACATATACAGTACATACCGTCTCACACCCCATCCTTCTCTGTTGTTATTCACCCAGTCTCCTTCATACCAAGAGGTCATATCCTCGTTGTAATAGATTGCACCCTAGAAAATAGACACATGTCGACCTATGTATTAACCACTCAGCAATGTTTAAAGGGTCAACAGAAATGATGAATCCAATTAATTTGGCTGAGAACTGTTGATAGTTGTTCGAGCATACCTTCCCGTGTCTTTTGCCGTGATGCCATTGCCCTCTGTACACCACAGAGTTATTGGAGCACTTGTAGGTTCCAACCCCATGGCGTATGGCGTTGAACACTTCACCCTCATAAGAGCTGCCATCCAGCCAGGTGTATGTCCCATGGCCCATGGGCACATTGGACACAAACTCTCCCTGTTAAATCAGGAGGCTCAGTTCACTGACATTTCTATTTATGAAAACCAGGGAGACATGTTTGTTTTTACTATGAAGATGACATACCTCATACTTCACACCATCTGCCCATGTGTAGGCACCATGTCCATGCATGAGTCCCTCTGAAAACATACCCTGGTTCAGAGACATAATGTATTTCAGTCCATGTTTGGTTATGGTTAGGCGTTTTGTGGTTTTTGTCATACAGAAGTGTTGCTTTAATACCTTATACACGTGACCTCCTTGAAAATATGCAACACCTTCTCCATGGAACTGTTCTTTACACTTCTCCCCTTCATATCTGCCAATTGCATATCATACATTTCAATTTCATCACTATTAATGACAAAAGAATGACTCCCATCACCAACAACTCAATATTAGCCGACCACTCAGTAATAGGCTCATGATCACATTATGAATGATAGGTAGTTACGCGAGCGTTATATCAAATATGTCAGTTATATCTTGAACTTGCATGATGAATTGATGATTTACCTCTTAACAATAATATTAGAAAGAGCAGGGAGTTCATAAAACTCATCTTTCTTGTCCGGTTGTTTGTCGGGAATAGGATCGGGTTGTGACGAGAAAGAGGTTGTCAAATTCGTATCCTGCTCCGACTCCTGTTCCTGTGATTCTGACACAAAACTAGCCGAGTCATTTGCTGATACTTTACTTTCTGTGGCCTTAGCTTTTCTTTTATCAACTTTTTTCTTTTTATCCCCTTTCGCCATTACTGTTTCTCAGAGGACTTTTTCCGTCAACATCTCCACTATAGCAACGGAGATGCCAGTTGCTAAGGACAAGCTACGGTATCCCTAGTAGTACAAAAAGTAGAGCCCACTCTGGTTCTACAAAACACAACACGATGTAGATAATGCTGTTTTACATTCAAATTACATGGGGCGACAAGGACATCATGTCAAATCAATTTAATTTGTAAAAAATAATTTGCTCTGTACAAATATAAAACGTAGATATTCCACATTCCATGCAGAATGAGATGCACACACAAATCTAGCAACATTCTCAGGTCAGAAAGGAAAGGAAAGGAAAGGAAAGGAAAGCAAAGCAAAGCAAATATTAGATACAAAATTTACAACACCAAGCATTGGAAACTGTATTCATGAATAAACTCAGGCATGTCTGAATCACAGGCCATTATTCTAAGCAAGGTGTACATCTATTGTATCAATCACAGTTCAGTAGGCCAGGGAGACTCTCAGTCTTGCGAGATGATGTCCAGGTTGGCCAGGTGTCTCATAGTGGGCCTGCCATGAGGACAGTTCCATGGTTGCTCAATCTCTCCCATATGAACCACAAGCTTCTTCATCTCACTGACACTCAGAGCAGTACCAATCATGACCTGAGGATGGATACAAGCATAAACAGACAGGGCATCAGGAAATGATGTCAAACTGCATATTGAATCACTTTTCATTTGGCTTTGTTTTCTTAGAAAACAAACAGCATGAAAGTAAAATATCTCGATATGTCGCCCAATTACTAAAGTCATTAAAACATCTGGACTGCAAGTGATCGGTATGTCAGTTAAATCAAACAAGACAAATAGCCCTTGTAATGTCCATTGTTGTCGTTATGAACTCACTGATTTTCTGCAAGCCCTGGAGGCGAACATCTGTCTGACACGAGAAGGTCGACACATGACCCCTGGGCTGTCACTCAACATGAAGATCAGCTCCTCGATGTCCCCTGGCCCAAATGTCCAGTTCTTACTGGTGGGCAGAGACACCAGCTTCACCCTCTCCATCACCTGGGCTGCAATCACAATCAGGAAAATGTTTCAATACTTCACTGAAAATATTTTATCATTTCAATATTTTTGACCCGACTTCAGGCTATCTAGTTCACAAATGGGGTCAAGAGGAAATTGACAGTATACTCGTGGTGGGGTCATTCATATAAATTGGACATCTCTGGCTCATGATGAGCCATAGTTTTTCACATAAATTGTTTATACAGTACCATCTTCATCGATAAGGAACTCAAAGCCATTCTTTCTGAAGATCTCAACGTTCTCCATGAGCACATTCTCACTGACCGCGGTGAGGTGAAGATTCTGAGGCCTGGGAACAAAACGGAACACGACAGCAGTTAACTAAACTACTATAAGCAGGGCTGTATGATGTGAAATATTAAGACAGAGAATTAAATAAAATGTATCTATTACAGTGAAGATGTGGAACGTTTATGGATAGGTGTGAATTCTCACACTATGAGTCTCTGTCCTTGGAGTACAGTGTGTTGCTGCAGCATCTCAAAGTTGTATTTCTCATCTGTGGCGTGCTGGTCGATCATGAAGATGTCGGAGTTCAGCTTGGTGATGATGAAGCCCAAGTTAAACTGACCAATGATCTCCATCTGCTTGAACATGTCTTTACTGTGGGGGTGAGAGAAGGCCATTTAAATATGCTAACAGGTCAGTGGTTTTCAACCCATTTGATGCCACAGCACACTTAAACAAGAATAAACAATTTTTTAGAGGCACACCTAATAAAGAATCAATAAAGTGAGTGAGTGGGTGAGTGAGTAAGTAACTAACTAAGCAAGCAAGCTGGTAAGGACATAAGTAGGTATCTTTAGTGGACTTGTTAGAATCCCACCTAATCTCTTTCTTCAGCTCATCCTCTGCACTTTGGTTCTCTCCAGGGCTAATCTTGGCTCTGAAGCGCCTGTAGCGCAGCCCCTCTATAGTCCTCTGTCTCTGTTGCTCCTGCAGCCTCCGCACCCTCCCTGCTAGCTCCTGGTATGAGAACTGTAGTGGCACTGTCCTCTTCTGAATACAGATGGGAGTGTCCATCTTTGAGGTGGAAGGTCCCGCAGAACAAGTTGGATGGGCGGTGGATTCACATTCACTGGAGAAATGTTGATCCTCTGTTCTGGCCTTCTTGGCCTCTGGGCTCTGGGTGGAGTCCTCATTGGAAGTGCAAGGTTCAGTCTGTTCAGTAACAGTTTGAGCCTTTTCTTCAAGTTCTTCAGTTGACTCACTTTTAATGCTAGGTGTCTCAGTCACCAGGTCAGGAGAGCTGGACACTGACCCACAACACAGGCTATCTGGTGTTGCTGTGGTGGAGTCACACTCAGACAGGGCACTGTCTCTGCCAGAGTCTACGTCACTATCTGCTGTCCTTCCATACCTGAAACCATCCAGCACTGACCTCCCTACCTGGGAAAATTTAGCTACATCTCTGGTGGGTTTCAAAGGAGACTGGGAAGGTCTGGGAGTGTGGCTCTTCTCTGAACCCTTAAAGAAAGACTGCAGTGTCTTCTGCGTTGGGCCGCTGCTAGCAGCTTTCGAGGTGTTCACCTTGGCCCCGTCACTGGGGCTGTTATGCATTGAGAAAGCAGCTTTCAGTCCGGCCAGGTTGAGAGATGACTTGGGGCTTTGAAACACTAGTTTGGAATCCTCTCCAGGTTCTGGAAGGTTCTCATTAGACTGAACCACCTGAAATCCTTCAGACTCAGGACTTGGCTCCACAGATTTGTAGGTATCTAGAAAGAGAGACAAAAAGTCAAAACATGATCTGAAGAATATACTTTTATCAGTGTGTCGACTTGAATTGAAGTCCATGCTAAATTATGGGGAGAGAAATCCCTCTACAAATAAATGACTATGCCCATGTAAAAATTTTAATATGGTCAACGATTGATATGGAGACTAAATAATAATCTATTCTTACTGGTGCTGGGGAAGGGTGTGTGGTTGAGGCTGATCTTATTGACTCCAGTCTCGTACATAGCGATGAGCGAGGTCTTCAGAATGGCCAGGAGGAGCTTCTCCTCCTGAAGGAAGACCTGGCGCTTGTCTGGTGTGACGTTGACATCAACACACTCTGAAATAACATCACAGTGAAACTATTCAACACAGGTGACCCAAGAATGGTTTCATAATGAAAGTCAGCGCTGCTGTTATGGGCTTATCGTCTTACCTGAGGCAACAGCTATGTTCAAGGCAACAAATGGATACTGATGTCTGTTGTACATGTGATATACTTCATTGACAACTTTGATCACCTACAAGAGAATAAACTGTTGTTAGGCTAAATAATAAAACACATCCTCCTGTCTTACGATTTAAACTTCAGTTACCTTCGTCGGATCACACGGTCGGCTGTTGATGAAAAAGAACTGTCTGTCGGTGGCACTTCTCCCAACACCATGGTCTCCTCGTGACACAAACCCAGTGATACTGCAACATAGGTAAATTAATGAAGATACTCTAGGAATGTCTCTCTTGCTCAGTAAGAATTAAAAAAGGGTGCCCATGCGATAGTGTTACTTACGTGAAGAGGTCTTTTGGCAGCTCTGCATCACCAAGTCCATAGTCCTCCTTGACATTTTCGGTGGGGGAGATTTGCTGAAACGGCAGCAGACTCTGCAGCTGTAGATGAAGCAAAATATCGCAAAATATTCAGATATCGCTAGACTCAACAAATGATATGTGGTCAGATTCTTGATATCTGCAACTTTAAAATCAACACTAAACAGATGATATTCCGACCTGTTTGGGTCCAAATATGGCACCTATGTTGTCCCTCATGCTCTGACTGCCACTGGTGCTGAGCACCGGGCTGCGCTTTCCCTGTCCAGTCTGGTTAGAGCAGGTGATACGCACTCCAGCGGAGATGATGCAGTAAGACTGGAGAACATGGATCATTTTGGTGTACTCCTGAAAATAAAAGAAGAAGAATTATTAAGCATTAAGGGTTGTAGAAATGGGTCACCTTTATTGGGTGTTTGTTTAAATCTGTCATATCGTACAAATAATTTATGTAAAGGACAAATTTATACCTCCAACTTTGGTTTTTAAGCACCCACCCCCCCAACCTAAGAGATCTATTGGTTAGGTCGTACACACCTGAAGTCAGATGCACTTTCCGCAATGACATTCCTGATGGAAATGATAAATGTCGGAACTGTGCCCATTGTGGTTATACCAATAAGTGTAAAACATACTCACACCCCCACAGCGGAAAAATACGGGGTGCTATCACCTGCGGTACCCCATTTATCATCTATCGTCCCCTGCGCTCTCGCATCAGTGAACACCGCAGTAACATTAGGTGTGGTGATGAGCGAAACCCTGTGGCAGCTCATTTTAAGAAAGCTGGTCACAACGTCAGTTCTCTTCGATATGTTGGCGTTGAAAAGGTTGAAAAGCCCCCCAGAGGTGGCAACCATGAACGTTTGCTCCTACAACGTGAGACATACTACATTCATGCTCTCAAGACTATGGCTCCTTTCGGACTAAATGGAGAATTTGATATTAAACCTTTCCTATGAGTCCATTTTCTCTATAGTCTTTTCCTCTTGTTCTATTTCCATTATTGTGTATTCTTGTTGTCTGTAGGCCCATTTTGTATCATCTTGACCTGCAATAAGTTTCCTTGTTATTTTGTATTTTGAATTATATCTGTACTACTGGACATGTGAGGATTATTTCAGTAGCCTACACAGCAAGATGACTATGTCAGTTATTCTACTTAGATACTTCTTGGTATAAATGTATAGGTGATCTATTTATTCAAATCACTATGTTATTTTGTATTATGGTTACAGATGGTCTTTTCCATTACATTATTATGAATCCTGTAAATTCCATCTGAATGTCATTGTCATCCTCTTAAATTGATTAATTGATTGATGGAAATTACATACCTCTAGGCAAATATGCATAGGTGATGTTCTAATATTCATCACTCTAGTCTAGAGTATGTTCTTTTGTATTATGGCTTCTTCTACTGAACCTGCCCACTCTTCTGTCTATTTATATATCTCCACCCACTCACTGGCTCTGTTGTACCTGACGAAGACCATTGAGGTCGAAACTTGGTACCTATTAAACCACTTTGGG
>OMKL01102913.1:5967-21719 GCA_900302295.1 Parasudis fraserbrunneri | reverse complement strand
CTCCAAGTATTGACAATACTGATGCTACATACCATAATATCCTACATTATGTATGGTACATAACATAACATAACATAACATAGCATAGCATAGCATAGCATAACATAACATAACATAACATAACATAACATAGCATAGCATAGCATAGCATAGCATAGCATAGCATAGCATAACATAATATAACATAACATAACATAACATAACATAACATAACATTAATGGCCAAACAGTACTCCCAACTTCAACAGACCTGTGTCCCATTGATGTTGGCAAACCTCAGCCATAAACTGACAAAATATAGACAGCATATTGAGTGTCCCACCAGGGATAAAAATACTCTGGACCACTGCTAATGTTAAAGGACGTATATCACTCTGTTCCCTCGGAGTAGCTTTGGGGCTCTCTGACCGCTGTCTGATTAATCTTTTCCCAACCATCAGGCAGAAATTTTTATCTGCAAAGCCTGTGGTTAAAACTGTGAGGAGATGGACTGACGAGTCAAAACTGGAGCTACACTATCATCCTGGTTCCCAAGAAACCCTCCATCACAGGACTGAATGACTACAGGCCGGTCGCCCTGACGTCTGTGGTCATGAAGCCATTCGAGAGACTGGTGTTGACCCACCTGAGGGACATCACAGGCCCCCTGCTGGAACGCCTGCAGTTTTCCTATCAGGCAGTAGATGATGCTCAGGAAGTACAACCTGCCTCAGGAGCTGCTGATCCAGTTTTACACTGCTGTCATTGAGTCTGTTCTCTGCACATCCGTCACTGTCTGGTTTGGATCGGCCACCAAACAGGACAGGAACAGACCACAACAGACAGTCAGGTCTGCAGAAAAGATAATTGTGCCAACCTGCCCACTATCCAAGATCTGTACTCCTCCAGAGTCAGGAAACGGGCAGGGAAAATCACTACAGACCCCTTCCACCCGGGACATAATCTGTTCCAACTTCTCCCCTCTGGTAGGCGCTACAGATCACTGTACACCAAAACCACCAGACACAGAAACAGTTTCTTCCTCCTCGCTGTCACACTTATGAACAGTAATTGCACAATGTGGTACTGTGCAATAACCCTTGAACACAAAACGTGCAATACATTTCACTCACTATTGTATATCCCAACAGGCTGTACTTACTACACACAACCACCGACCATATGTACATAAAGTAACATTATCTTCCCATTTTCCTTTTTTTTTGCTATCATCTCATATTTTCTCTTCATTCCCTGCACTCCTTACCTCTTTGCACTATTTGTATCCTGTTTACAGTTCACAGGAGCGGTGTGTATATACCTGTATATAGTCATTATTTGTGCATACCCCTGAAGATTGCCGTGTTGTTATTCTCTTTTCTTTGCCTTTCTTTTTCTTTTGCATAAGTACATGGAGACGTAGCGATTAAACCTGAGTCGAATTCCTTGTATGCACATACTTGGCAATAAACTCGATTCTGATTCTGATTCTGAGGTATCAACAGTGCTGATGCGACATTTCATTACATTATACTACACTACATTGCTGCAGCTTCCTCAACGTTCCTCAGTTGTTGGCTGTTTTCACCGTTTTCAGGGGATATAACAACAAGCTGATAAGCTCGAACTGTGGGTAACAGTAGGTAACAGATAAGTCTCCTCTCTTTGACCTTCACCTGGCATTTTGTTGAATATTGCATGATTATTCATAAGAGTTCACACACACACATACACGCATGCACACACACATTACTTGCCTCTGCTTACCATAGCTGATGTGCACTGGGAAGAGTTGGCCTTTTTAAATATGAATAGGCGAAGATGGAACTCTGGTCTATCAGTAGCTCGCACCAAAGATCTACACTTAAAGATCTAAATAGTGCACATCTTCACTTTCTGTGCTCTATGTAGTCACCATTTCTTTTGATCTAAGGGAGGCGACATTTATGCTCGCAAGTAGGCTACATGCCATGCATTATGCATTGCATAAAAGGCATTCTTGTAATCTGCTTGCTGGTGCTCTTTCAAGGTAAGCTGAATGACTCCCCAGGTGATGTCATGTTCCTATAACAGAGATGTAAGTTCAGTCAACCGTACATGATTGAGAGCTGCAGAGAGCCCCACCTGGCCAGAGAAAACAAGTGAACAAAATTCAGAACAGGCAAGGAAAAAAATATATCACGTTTCGAAAAACACAAAATATCTGTCTTTGGAAAGACATACCTTGAACCAGAGAGAATTTTGAGGAACAAAAAAAACTGGACTAAACCTCTGTGGGATGTTACGATATGGACTCTTCACCTTCTGAGACGGATGAAGCTTTGTTTCGATGGGGGAAGAGAGACACCTCTTGAAACTGCGATGCCTGAGTGGAATGCTGTTTGATGTGCACATTTATCATTTGAAACCATCAAGACTATGGATGTCAAGTCTGTTGTCATTCACATGCTAATCCATGCAACGTACATGGTAAGTCCCTCAGCTTGACACGTGAATTATTGTAGCTAATGTTCTTTCAGATCAATTTATGTAAATATAATAACTAACTAATAGGATTTTGTCAGTTAATCAAGCAGTCCATTTAATTGACAAATCTGTACATTGTATATCTGTGAAGACTATTTGTTCTTCTGCTAATTAATCTAATTATGCAGAAGGATTTCTGAGTGCTTATCTCGTGCCAAAGTATTTTTTGTGAATATTATTGTGGTGCCAGAGATGTGCTCCTCATTTACAGGAAATATCTTATTCTGAATGAAAAAAAAAACAGAACAAAAAAAAATTTTAATAAAAAAAATGACTAATCATTTAAAATCATCTTAGTCATTGAAGATCCTAACAACTGATTACTTGGCTACTCGAGTAGCACCGCTATATAACAAACATAAAAACAGAGTGAGGTTAAATGCTTTTTGATCTGATTGATTTGAGTTCTATAATAGTAAATATAATGAATCTAGAGTGATTGAGTCAGTGAATTAGTGTCCCTGTGTCTCTCAGGTCAGGTCAACTCATCCAGAATGTTCTATTGTCCTCCATCTCTTGGAGAAAGAAAATGAATGCAAGCTTAAGATGAAGACCGCGGGCACACCGTCAGCGCAATCAACCAATAATAAAACTGCAGGTATAGCATTTCATCTGGAGGACAAAGTGTTATGAATTCACTGAAAGGATGACTTCTGTTGAAAAACTGCTAAATGAATAGCATCATTTCTGTCAGTCCCAATATTTATTTGCAGTCGGTTTTAACTTGTTTTCTTAACACAGTTTTATCACAGTCACGACAGATTGACTAACATTATATTTCTGACTTTTGTTTATTGAGTCCTCTTTGCTTGTTAAACATTTTGTATCTGCTCTTGAAAAGTGCTACTGTAGCCTATATGCTATATAAGAAAAAAAAGGGGGGGAAAAAGAGTTTATCATTCTGAAATGTACTAATTTCTTTGTGTATCAGGTTGTGAGGTGGAGTGGGATGGAGTGAACTGTTGGCCAGCTGCCTCACAGGGGGAGAGTGCTTCTGTCCACTGCCCTCTACCCCTACTGAAGCCTGAGTCTACTCCAGGTGAAAATCATCCATGTCTCGCAGGGGAATCTCTCACAGGGTTCATATGCACTTCTGCCAAATCTTGCAACGTATGGAAAATGAATGATAGATTCTAGGTCTTGAATTGTTAAGGAATTGCACCAAAGAGGTCTGGGACAGTATTAAATATACTGCTGTTTAGTTCTGATACACATCTGAACACACACTTTAAGTGATTGCAGCCCCACTATCATTTAACATAGCCGACCATATTGTGTTTGTTGTTGTAAAGAATAATCTTCAGGTAAGGAGTGTAGTGACCTTGTTGATGGTCATAGTGGTCAGCATGCCTGCTATCTGCATAGGCAACCTCATACTGAACACCAACCAAAACCTTCAAATCCAGTTAAGAAATTAAGGTCTGGAAAAAGTGTGGAATTGTGTAGTGGAAAATGTCTAGGAACCCTGAAAACAACCAACTGATCAAGCAGCTCTCAAGTAGGAGTGCTGATACAGAAACAGTTTCTCCAGGTTGTTATGAATAAAACGGCCTCGAGTACCTGCAGTCTTATTATGGCATGTCTTCTGACAAAGTTACACCTTTGAAGAGCTAGTTAGAAATCACAGTAGCCGAAAATCACTGCAGTTAAGGTTTAATCTCGTTTTCACACAAAATTGCTGTTTTCGTTGACCTATCATTATCGTTTAAGTGAAATTTAATTGTTTAATTGTTTCAGGTTGTAGATTATTAGCAGGTTTCCCATTCAAATTTAAAGACCAGCATTTGTACATAATGTCTTAAAATTATTTTTCTCCCCCACAGTTCTCATCACCAGAAATTGTACCATACAAGGATGGAGTAAGCCAAGCTTGCCATATTACAAAGCCTGCTATTATGAATATGATAATGAAGAGGACACAGGAGATGAGGTAGATACAATACTGAAGAACTACTGTATAGCACTTAAATCCATAGGTAATCCCATAAGCCAATTAATTACAGGATCCCACCCCCCCCAAAATGGCAATTCATAGTATTTGATTACATCATCATTGCAGACATCTTGGTTGGCAAGTGATTGTAATCAAATAACCGGTGATCATCATTAAAAGAAAACCATGGCCAATGAACTGTGTTGATGGCATTGTGCCATATTGGTATATGCATGATACATCATGACAATAAAATAAGACAGAAGAAATTGAAAAAAGAACACGAGGTGCAATTCCCTTATTCCTGTGGCTTACCCCTATCAAAATGATTCACTGCTCATGAACGTGTGACAATTCAAGTTTAGCTTGTTCACACTTCTGTCAACAAGGGAGTCAGGACTAAGGTTCGTCATCTGTTTGCTAAGTATTTCATCCTTTGTTCCAGCAACATTATTTTGCCACTGTGAAGTTGATCTACACCGTTGGATATGGAGTGTCTCTAGCTGCCCTCTTCATCGCCATTCTAGTCTTCTGCTTCTTCAGGTTGGCTTTCATACGATAAAAAGAAGGAGAATATTCTCCGCATGGATCGGTGTAATCAGAATATGGTGATGTTTTGTAATGAGGTACTGTAATGTCTGGCTTAAGACCAAGACCAAGGATCATTAAAGGTAGAATCTGTAATGTTGTCAAGCAGTGACCTCTAGGCAAAATATGACAACATGGTACTGTGCTTTCTTTACAGTTTTTGTTTTTGTCTGATGTGTGGATTGGATTTCAGTGGGTATAGGGGAGAGGTTGCAACTGCTGGCCACACCTCAGGCTCTGCCAAGAGAGGTCTGGAGCAATTCACAGTACAATAAGTTACTAAACTCCAAACTACAAGTCAGACCAAAACAAAAAAGTAAACAAAACGCAATGCCAAGCGGGGCTCTTTTACCTAGAGGTCGCTGTTTGATGGCATTACAGATTATACCTTTAACCATCAAGTTCGAACTATACAAACGTGTGCTATACCAGAATCTGATACCTGTGTAACACACTGCCTGAAATTCAGTGCATGTCTTTATGCCAAATGTATGTCCTTAGTAGTTTTCTAACTGTTGGTCATCTGTTGAAGGATAGGTGTGCTATTTTTCAACCCAGACCTTATTAAAATATTATGAGTCAGACAAGAATATTGATATCAGTTTCATCTCTGTGTGTCCAGTAGCCCCAGAAAGAGGTCCAGGTGCATGCTAGCCTAGCTTTGCACAAGGACTGGAAGCAGCAGGGAGCAGCTAGCCTAGCTCTGTCAAAAGGGAAGAAATACAACTACTCAAAAACTGATGCGCAGAGGTGAAAGTGATATCAATCTTCTCATCTGACTCTGGGGAAGATGGCAATAAGTGTATTTCCCAAAATGTTGGAGTGTTCCCTTAAAGGTATCCCATGTACTTTTTGACCACTAGTTGATGAAATTGGCGCTACAGTGCACAGTTGGAGAAAAAGGGTCCTCGAAAATTGTGTATCACATGTTCTTCCAGCCTGTGCCACACAAGCACATGAGCACGGGGGTGATGTAGAACACAAAAAGAGTGCACTGGAGGTGTGTAAACATGCCCTTGTGCTTCAAATTGATTGGTCTGTACGATCTTCCTCGAAACCTAACAACAAGCTAACTGCCTGTCAATCAAAGCAGGTCGGTCATTACAACTTTGCCAACGCCAAAAATGAAACTTAACACAGGTATCCCATTCAGTGTAAACATTGCGAGAGATGATTTAGCTTAGCTGATACGTTTGTTTTGGTTTTTTTTTTCTCTCTTCTTAGCTAAATAAACAGTAGCAACAAAAGTTTTGGAGAACCAGCTAATGTTAGCTGCGCTAGGCTAATGTTATATATGCTACAACAAGGACAGTAAGCAACAGTATGTTAGGGTAATAAACACGGAGGTATTATAGAACTGGAGGACGGATGGCAATATGGCCACCCATTCATTTCAACGTAAGTTTCTCACCCAGGGCATACGCTTTTTTTTTGGTGGGTGGAGCCCGGCTAGAGTATCGAAAACAATCACAGTCCTCTGGACCACTCACGTGTGCAGTACGTGTCTTGCCGCTGATCCGGACCAACTCACATGCACAGTATGTGTCTCGCAGCCGATAGAGCAAGTTACGGCTCTGGGTGACTTTTAAAAATAAACAGTCTTCATGCAAAAAAAAAAAAATACATAGTTAACAAAGTTATTAGAGGACATATTCCATGTTAAAGGTATCTTCTTACATTTTGAAGAGCCGTGTCTTTTCTGTGGGCTGTCTATGGGACAATGCCTTTCTGGTTTGTTACCAGTATTACCGGTGTTGGCCAGCAGGGAGGATCGGAGTGCCGGCTAAAACCACTGCATGGGGGCTGGTAATAAACTATTAGATGCAGGCCTGTGCATCTCACTGCCTCTCCAGATTAACTCGCTGAAGGTAAATTTAATTGATCCTAACCTGCTCCGGGATGAGTCTATCAGAATGAGAGCATTGTGGCAACACAGTGGAAGCCCACAGTGGAACAACACCCCCTGACCCCGAGGCAAAGACAATCACACACCCTAGCTGGAAGCATGCATCACATACAGTAGCACCCGTGGTGCTTCTGATGAAGGCGGTAGATTTCACTGCAGAGACGTCAAGGTTAACAAAACTAGGCAGGCTTAATCAAGCCAGACCACGCCATGACGCTCTTTCAACAATGGGGAGTCAGTCAGTCAGTTAGGGACATTAGCCATTGTAGGCTGGCCCTCCCGGTCCATCAGAGAGTCTTACTAGTCCATCCATATGAACAGTTTAAAGTAGGCTATGTTAGTATGTTCACGAAATCCTACATTATTTACTGCCCTAATGGCTCTTATCTGTGCACGCATAATCAGTGTATGGAAATGTATTTTTATATACTATTTCAATATTAATGTTATCTATCATCACTTGTACATGGGTGTTTATTTCACAAATTCCAAACAGCATAGATTTGGTTTTATTCAAATTTAATGATCATTTGTTGATGTCAAGCCACGGTTTTAATTGAATCATTTCAGTTGTAACCACATCCAAATGCTGCTGCAAATTCTCCCCAGACCAAAACATATTTTGTTAAAATAAAATACATTTCAGTATCTTTGATACCTTACATATGTCATTTAAGTACAAAATTAACAATTGTGGGCCTAACACTGACCCCTATGGGACTCCATTCCACCATTCATTCCTCTGTGAAAAAAAAAAAAAAATAAAATAAAATAAAATAAAATAAAATAAATAAAATAAATAAAATAAATAAAATAAATAACACAAAAAAGGAATAGCCATTCCTGAGCAAGCTGCTCAATTTGAGTTATTACTCATGTACCTGGTGCGAAAGCTCTGGGATGAGTAGCAGTCCAAAAAATGGGAGGAATGAATATATACATAAAGAATATGTGTGATAATAGTGTTTGCCAGAGACTTGTAGTGTGTACTTTTTGTCAGCATTATATTTGGTAATCATATTTACATAACTTGGTCTGTGTCTAACAGTGTTCTCATTTCATTCTGTGGCTCTTTTTCTCTCTGTGTCCAGAGAAGGTCTGTGGGCTGGCACGGTCGGCCTGGGTTTCACGGGGCACATGTCAAATATTTGGTGTACTTCCAGTTATAGATGTCCTGCTCATCAGTCATAATCCTGCTACAAACCTACAAATCCTGCTCCAGGGGCGAATGCATGCCACCCATATGACAGTGAGATTTTGCCACAGCCGGTCCTTCCCCATAGTCCTGGGTCAAGTTTATTTGTGCAGCCCAAAATTACAATACATGTCTCAATGGACAAGCCCACCGTGGAACAACACCCCCTGACCCTAGCCCTCAATGAAGAAAACTCAGACAAAACCTTATGAGATTAACAAGGGAAAAATCCTCAGAAGGGCAATTCAATGAGAGATACCCCCCCCCCCCAACAACGATGGTCAGGCTTGTGTTCGGCATGTCTAGGGAGAGGGGACCCTGGCTAATGGCAGGCAGCAGGCAGAAAAGCGGTGTTTGGGAGCGTCCGCCTGGGCACGTTTACCCAGCCGATGCACTGGCAGCACAGAGGGTTCAGGTGTGGCTCTGGTGTGGCTCTCTAGTGCAGAGGTACTTGGTCTTAAAACCAGGGAACAGGTTGTGATCCTTCAGAGCCTCAGTGACGGACCTCTTCTTGCCCTCCCCTGGCATGAGCCAGATGGGTGGAGCTGGAGCTCTCTGTGGCTGGGCCTGGCACCGGTGGCTTAGGGCAGTGGGCATGGCAGCAAGCCATCCTTTCTAGTCATTCTATTTATAGGATGAGGAGGGAACAGAGATTATTTCCTATGACTATTTGACAAAGAAACAGAGCTTTGTGAACCCAAAGCTAAAATACACAAAGATATTTTCCTAATTGGCCTATGATACATATTTTATTTGAATTCATTTCTACCAGTGTCCATTGAAATAGATATTCAGTATAAAGGTACACCTTTTGAACACACGAGGGCGATACTACACAGGTTTGCTGCTCTGAGACTCTAGTAATCAGCTCTCTAGCACCTATTTTCAACATGGAAATGCTCCAGTGAACGTCGTATTGTAGTTGATATTCCTCTACATTAAGAAAAAACTCCCAGTGAATCTCTTAAGCTGCTTTTACACTTGCACTGCAACCCTGAACTTATCTAGACATTACCGGGAGGGGCTGTATGTGAGAACGTAAATGTCTGAATCAGTTGGACTAGACATTAAACGGACTTTACCCTGCCAGCCCCCTAGTACAAAGTCTGTGTAATGTCTGATTGAGCCCATGTGTGAATAGAGCAGGTCATTGTCCAAAGAATTCTATGCCGAAATCGGCAGACAAATTCAAGGAACGGCAAGAGACTTGGTTGTTGATGACCAAATTACGAACCTGCTACGTGACCTGCCTCCTGCACACTCTATCCAGGCACCAGCCCTCACCTAAACCAGTATTTCCAGTGGGTGAGAATGCGTCTGACACGGACAATCTCCTGTTGTGTGTTACATATGTATGTGAAAGGGCAACTCCGCACAACCTGATTCTTCTGACATTGTCCGGAGTTCATATGAGAAAGCGGCTTTAGTTACATCAATATTGTGCAGTCAGAACAGTCTTATGTTTGCAGGTTAAGTATTTAATGTTCGTTATTGCCCATTTGGTTATTGCCCATTATTCTATTTCTATGGTTATGGACTTTACTACATTATTCTATTTCTATGGTTATGGACTTTACTACATTATTCTATTTAGATGGTTATGGACTTTACTACATTATTCTATTTAGATGGTTATGGACTTTACTACATTATTCTATTTATGTGGTTATGGACTTTACTACATTATTCTATTTATATGGTTATGGACTTTACTACATTATTCTATTTCTATGGTTATGGACTTTGCTACATTATTCTATTTAGATGGTTATGGACTTTACTACAGTTGTTCTGGACTTTACTACATCAATGGACTTTGTGCTGATGGGCTGTCTGTAGCCTAGGCTCCTACAGGGACACTTGAGGCATTTGAATTGCCAGGGGAAATCATTAATGACAATAATTATCAATAATTATATGATCAATAGCTATGGTTGCCATGGTAATGTTAAAACGTTTCAGTAGACTACTGGTGCAGCACACAGTACATGATCATGGTTTTTCATAACTTGTAAATTGCCTATTCGTAGCTTGATATGGGTTTGGTTGAGGAATGGCGTGTTTTTGTAATATGACTCTTATCAACAAATATTTATTTTGTCAATTTGGCTCCTGAGTTGGCCAAGTCTTGAGTACCACTGGCCTTGAGTATCCATCCATTATGCTAGTAAGTGGTTGTATTAAGGGCTGGTGTGTTTGTACGTGCGTCGATGGGGCGGGGGTGGTGGAGTATCCGCGGGCTGGTTGCGGTGGACCGGTCTGGGTCAAAAAGTCCAGGGCCATTTTTTTTTGTCCCAGTCCATCCCTGCAACATAATGATTCATCTGATTCTCTTACGCTTGATAAGGGTGGATAATACAAGGGTTGGGTACAGTTCATTTGCCCCTGCCAGCCTCTCCTAAAAGAGCAACACTCACGCACGTACATGGAGGCATCTCTATTGGTGTCATTCTAATTTAGTATATCATCCATGCTATTTTAGATATAAGCCTAATGTATACGTTTACACTTCTCTTCCACATTAACCTGCTAACATCATCATGTGAGGTGGCTTATACGTAATGGGCAGAACTTTGAAATCCAAACTACAGCTAGGAAGCGTGTTGCAAAGCTTTCATTAAAGGGTAGGTTCAGAATTTTTGACCCCTATCCCTATTTCCTGTTCACAGAGGATGTTGCCGTTTGGTAGAGTCATTTCTCAGCATAACTCACTTTGTGCTTCACACTGGATACCTGCAGAAGTAATGGGGCCACTTTTCAGTCTGGACAAAAGGCCCTGAAACCACTGCAAGTAATGGGGGCTAGGGAGTCTTATCCCCCCTATCACCAACATTTGCCTTTAACAAAAAGAGAGCCCCCCTATCCCCCAATGACAAATGTATAATTTGCACACTGCTTGAAACCTACTCCACAGTGCACCCAAATCAGCTGACTGAATGTAACTGAAATCTACTCATCTAGAATTAAGAATAGCATGGATTGTGCTGAGAAAGGACTCTACCGACCGATAACATCATTGGTAAGTAGCAAATAGGGCTAGGGTTCAAAAATATTGAACTATCCCTTTAAGTGCTTTTTACAGTGTCCCCATTTACAAGATGAGGCTTGCCCAGTACAGCTGGACCCAGCAAAAACATTTTTTTTAAACTAACAAAAAGAACTGAGAAAAAAAGTGGAGCTGCTACATTGACAATGAACTGGTACAATGACAAAGTATTGCAGAATGTTTGAGTTTTATTCTACACAGTGTTCTCAGCTCTGAATAAGAAAATGTACCCATATACTCTAATATTCCTCTGGGTGCTCTCTGTGTCATCCCAACCCCTTCCCAATTCACTGTCTATGGAGCAGCTTCAGTACTTTGTACCAAGTAATAAAATATTACTAAAATCATACTGTACTGTACTAATGCACTGTAAAAACATTACAGTATAGCCACCTAACTATTCACATCTGTTTGCAACAGCTGATCTAGCTACAAGGCAGCTGATGTAATGCACTTGGTATGTTGTGAACTTTCACTGCCATGATTTGATTTATGAACGTAAAACTATTCTGTTGGACTGTGAGAGCTACCGGACAGGTGAATTTCCCCAAGGGGATTAATAAAGTAACTATCTATCTATCTATCTAAATATGTTAGTCTTTCATCAAGATTGCTAGCAAAGCACTCTGGTGTTTGGAGAGGCAGTATTTATTTAGTTTGATAATTATTTATTTGTTTTTATTCAACCTTTATTTAACCAGAATAACCTCAATGAGATTAAAAATCACGAAGTGTTTAAGCAAACTAACATTCGCAGCATGCCACTTGGGTAAACAATACAGGCTCTTGCAAAATAAAGCACATGGCTAATTTACATTTTTGCTCATGAAAATGATACTGATTTGGGGACAATTATATGAATAGTTAGCTAGCATCGTTGTCAAACATACTGTCAGAACATATTTATTGTTTGTCAGCCATAGGCAACATTATTGACAGAAAGGCTTGCTAGCATAAAGTTACCTCGCAGGCTCATTTTCACTGGCACCAATCAAGTGACAGGTGGTTTGTCAAGCAGTTGTTATTCCATGTAATTGCGGCTGGCGGACCGTGTAGAGCCAACTTGATTCTACACGGTCCGCATATAAACTGTTGACTCACAAACATCAGTCAGTCAGGCAGCTTTCCCCCTGTAGGCAGGACTTGGCGGGTCCAGGAAAAAAGACTCTACCCTTCGACAACTTCACAGATGACGAGGAAATAGGGCTAAGCGTTAAAAAAAATGTGTATAGTAATAATCTCGAAGATCTCCGTTTCGTTGTCTTTGCCGGCACCTATGGTGAAAAGCGATAATTGCAGGTGTGCTTCTGGACCTCACTTCCCAGAGTTCACTTCGACACCAAACAGTGTCATGTGTGATGTCAGTCAGTTGGTGCTAATGCTCAACTCTTGTTTTTCATCGCTGATAGCAAGGATTATTTACCTGATCATTGGCTGACGGTCGCTTTCCTGTCACTTTGACTGTTGTAGTGATCATGACAGATTGGGGAACAGACCTATATAGGTATATTGTGTATACTTATTATTGCTCTAGGAAGTATAGACAGTCCTGGCTGTTGTCAGTTTGAGTGTGGAGTGTTCAGAAGCTTTAATAAATGTTCCATATTCCAGGGGATTACCACTGAACACTGGGATATCTCTTTGTGGTAACAAGGCAGCAGTCTGTTATTGAACTAGTAATAGAAAAGTCATTCTGCTTCTTTAGTAAGTTGCGGATGTCGCTTTGACCGGTGTTATCACGAGAAGACGACAAAATGAAATCTTCATACACCTCTGACGTTGAAATGTACTTTGTCGTTGGTCCGTTGTGATTCTGGATTCCAAGGTTGGTCTATTGGGAGGATGAGACACAACATCAGTTGCTCCAAGTGAATAAGCGCGATGTCCATGAGACCAGGTCAATATTGGTTGTTTCATATTGGCTTTGCTCCTGTGTTCCATCTCGGTTCCTTTGGTCGCACATCCTGTGTATATGACACTGTATTTGTAGGTTGAACAGTTCATTTCCATGACACTTGCATAAGAGTCTCAATTAGTTTTCTCAACTTACTTGCTTCATTTAGCCTTTTTTCCCTCTTTTATAATTAGAATTTTTTTTTTTTATACTTTCAATATGTATTTCCATACCCTTTGGAGTAAATTTAGGTGGCCTTTGTTCTTTCCCATCAGCGTGATGGGCTGGTTTGGAATTCACATTGATGTTAGGGAGTTCATTGTCTTTAACACACTCACCAGGGGATGCCATTTGAATTAGAAAGTGGGCTTACACCTCCATGCGACTAAATAAGCACGTAAAATACACACAAAAAGCCCATACTGACTCGACAATCAAACATTATCATCAGTCATTTACTCGCAACCCCGTAGTTCAATCTCATTTATACAGCCCAACACTGTTCCAAACTTAAGGTAGCGGTAATGAAAACGATACACCCTCTCGAAGACAATGTCTTCTCTCTGCTTCCTTCATACTGACGTTCATCCCTGTAATGACTGCCGATGCAATATCAAATTGTCCCACGTGGAACAAGCCAACGATGTCCTCAGTGAAAACGAAAACATCCAACAATGTCCTCATCGAATACTCACTTCAGAGATTGGTTCTTACTGTTTGTTGTGACTTATTGGCCCAATACCGATAGCCACGGTGGTGGCGCGCACTGTCTGTCTGGAATAGATTATTCGCTCTCCCACTCGTCTGTAAGGCAAGTGACACTGCATTGACTAGTGGACTTTGGCCAAATTCGCGAGGCCTCCCGGGGTCTAGCCGGCGAGGGCCCGTCAACCGTTAGCTCTTGGCTAACTTGTTAGCGTGCTCAAGGCATGTTGAGTACTCCCGGGACGACCACCAGTATTGCAGTTGTTTGACTATAATTGAATTTTCAGTCACTGTAGGCCTGGAGTTGTCTACGAACACGCTGTGCATCCCAATAGTTTGAAACATTACAATTGCCTTTGCCTAATTATAATTACCTGATAGTTATCATTACTCATTTGAACTGCACCTCACAAGGGCCCAGACGACCTCACACCTGACATCCTTCCGCACCTGAGGACCCTGCAGAAGCCCTGGGCAACACCTCGAAGATACCTGAACACCTGTACCACCTAGGAGGCACTGACTCCTCCTGAGCGGCTGGTCCGAACTGCAGCTCCCCAGAATGACTGAATGGTGAGACACGATAGGCCTCGCGCAGCCACTCACCAGCACAAACCACGTGTAGACGAACAGTGGTTTGAACGTGTGAAGACTTTCGACAGCCTGGCCAAAAGACCAGAGGGCCAGATGTCTGTGGCTACCTCTGACGGACCTCTCCATCACCAGAGACCAGATTCCTGTTCACCTACAGAACCAGAAGAGACCAACGAGATCCAGCCACCGCCTGCAACAGCACAACACACGCTGTTGCGATTGTCAACGCGCCATCACATCACAGTCCACCTGTTGGTTGCCACGACAACCAGCCACCCAACCCCCCGGAAAGCTGCTGAGACTGAAATATTGTTGACACATTGCCAGGACTAAACACCGCCAAAGTAGTGTGAGTGGAGACACATGACCATCAGGACGGAATCCAGGACAGCAGCAGGGGTCTGTGTTCTTGCCAAAGGGGGTTGCCTCCTCTCTCTCTCTCTCCCTTACACGCACCTCTCTCTCTCTCTCTCTCTCTCTCTCTCTCTCTCTCTCTCTCTCTCTCTCCCTCACCAGGTAACAGAGTAACCAGAATTGTTTACCATCACTATTCTTTTTTATTATTATTACTATTATTACTCCCTTATTGTATATTTTTCTAAATGGTTGCTCACTTCAACACCTATTGCACATCTGGCATCCTTTTTGGGGGGATCTCTCACTGAATTGCCCATCTAAGGTTTCTTCCATTTTTTCCTAGTACGTTTTTTTTCTGTGGGAGTTTTTCCTTATCTTCTCTGGGGATTTAGCCAGGGGGTGTTGTACCTTTGTGGGCCCGTGAAGCCCATTGAGACATGTATTGTGATTTTGGGCTATACAAATAAATCTGACTTAACTTGACTTGACGCCTGCCCTTTTTTCGCCTCAGTGTAGTCCTTTGTAAAGCCGGAAGCTGGAGTATGTGCAGTAGTTTAGGGCTGTATATCTGGCCTGATGATATGTACAGAGCTGGTTGTGAGTTCTGTACTCTGTACATTACTCTGTAGTAAAGCAACTTTTCTACAAATACAAGAGAGACCCAGAGTGTAAATTCCTGACATTTTGAAAATACAAGACTTTACTGGAGATATGTGAATACTAATTTCA
The DNA here is from genome assembly GCA_900302295.1 of Parasudis fraserbrunneri. NCBI lineage: Eukaryota > Metazoa > Chordata > Actinopteri > Aulopiformes > Chlorophthalmidae > Parasudis > Parasudis fraserbrunneri. The sequence goes on along the minus strand of OMKL01102913.1, from coordinate 6,267 downwards.
CATGTGAAAGAAAGAAAGAAAGAAAGAAAGAAAGAAAGAAAGAAAGAAAGAAAGAAAGAAAGAAAGAAAGAAAACACACACAGACAGACACACAGTGCCTGCGGTGGTGTTTTGAACACATGTACTTGTGCTGAGAATGAGCATTCTGCTTGCACAGACACCCCTCATGTCTCTTCCTATTACTGAACACACACACACACACACACACACACACACACACACACACACACATACACACACGCACGCACCTCACATTTTTTTATGTATTCATCCAATATTTCAGTTTCCTCAATCTTATGG
>OMKL01102904.1:0-16462 GCA_900302295.1 Parasudis fraserbrunneri | reverse complement strand
ATCATATTATCTTATCTAATATATCATATTATCTTATCTAATATATCATATTATCTTATTTAATATATCATATTATCTTATCTAATATATCATATTATATTATCTAATATATCATATTATCTTATCTAAGACATCATATTATCTTATCTAATATATTATATTACATTATCTTATATTATATTATATTATATTATATTATATTATATTATATTATATTATATTATATTATATTATATTATATTATATTATATTATATTATATGCAAAGGATGATAGAAAACCTGAGTCAGTCATCATACTGTGGATGATGTCACATCCATCAGTCTGAAATGAGATGCAAGTGGGTGATGATTGGAGTCATGGTTTGGTGCACAAGGTGCTAGATAGTGTCACAAATCTATTTACATGTTGGCTAGCGCGTAATGTGCTAAAGATCTCATCTGCCACAAACATGTTAACTGCTCAGCAGGTTTAGTAAGACCATCAATCCCATCATTATCGTATAAAAGCCCTTTCACCAGTGCCTCACTCTCTTGTCTCTCCCACCTTGTCATACATTCACTTTCTCTACTTAATTTCCTTGGAATCTTCAAGGGTTTCAAGTGTCTGGCTCTCCTGCTCCATCTCTCTCCTCCTTGTTCACTGGTGGGTGGGTGACTTGAGTGCCAAAAGAGCTTTGAATAACAGAGAGAGAGGGGGGGAGATAAAAAGGAATAAGCACCAGGAGCACTCAGACTTCCAGCAGCTTGAAGAAGACATTGGGATAGCCATGCCTGAGCCTGCAGATGCAGGTATGCAAATGCTTGCTTTTTGCTTATTCTTCTGGGGGGGTTTCTGTGACAATAATTTGTTCTGATTAGTCTGAAGACAGGATTTTAGGGACAGTACTGATCTTTGAAATTAGTGGTTTTGAAAAGATCTGATATTGAGGGCTAGGTGAAAGTACAGGAGCCTGCAGTAAGTACAACATCACTGACAATAATACAGCTTATAAGCTGAAAACTGATCTTACATTCAAGGATGTTACACACATTATCTAAAGTGTTTCTGAGACATTGTTATCTTGGAATTTGGAAACCACTGGTAATGCTGGGTGTATGCTACACTCTGAAATGGACCAAATGACATTGAGAACTCTAGTGTATGATAAAAAACAGTTGAAACAGTTGAAACTTTTCATTCTATTCTTGGATAAGATAAGATGTTTACACCATTAGAAGTGATGGTGTTGGGAGATGGAGAGAGTGCTGAAATTGGGGAACAGTAGCATATATCATATATACTGTATGTCAGGGCAGAAGATGGATAGATGAACAGATGGTTAAGTCTTTGGAGTAACGATGGAAGTGGATTGGTTTAGCACCCACGTTGGAGTCTAGCTTGCTAAGAGAGCACAAATGAACTTTGAGCAAGTCGGCTGAACTTCATGGTGACCCAGTGATTTACTGCAAGGCTAAAAAACTAGCCAACTGGAGATAACAGATTCAGATGATCTCATCAGGCCACCGTGAATATCATAGAGTGCATGAACTGTCCAAAGTTTCAAGAGGCACACTGCTGAATGTGCCCTCAATTTCTCAGTTAGGGGGAGAGCTTGTAGCGTTAATTTTGGAGTACAATACATTGTTATGTACTGCTCTGTATAATTTTGAATTAAATTAAATCATTTTTAAATAAATTGGAGGAAAACATCTTGAAACCATAACATGTGGTGATAAATGTTTATCACAAAACAAAATTTACAAAAGTGTAAACAATGGGTCACGTTCGCGCAGATCAGGATGCAATTGATGTTTTCCATGACAAAATAATTCACCACCAGTACAGTAGACATATTTAAGTATTACTGCGATGTAATTAGACTTAGATTAGATTAGATTAGACTTAGCTACTCATGAGGACGGACAAAACGTCACTACCTGTTCTCTTTAACTAAAAATATTTGTTAAGTTGGTAACAATGGACCATGTGCATGAAGGTAACGTAACCCTGTGACTGATGTCATTTGGGGCTTCAGAGTTCTCGACGTCATTTGGTCATACCATTTCAGAGTGCAACATACACCCAGCATTACCACTGGTTTCCAAAATAGCAAGACCCAATGCTGGTGTTGATGGTGCCCTGCACAGTGGGTCAGGTAATCAAGAGGCTTATGCACATGGCCCGTTAACACGGTATCCTAGATCTTGTAATAACATTGGATGATTGGTAGTCTAGCTAGAGACAACTTAGGCTCGCTGAGTATGTCTTACTGTAGGTCCCATTAGCTAGCTGTAGGGCAGCTTGCTAGGTTTCAGGCTAACTAAAGATGTTAAAGCTTTCAATACATTTTCATTTATGTTGTTAAAAAACAACAACGTTGAACTCACTCACAGGATGGAGATTATTTATAGGCCTACTGAGGTAAAAAAATAAAAATAAAAATAAAAACCATTGAAAAAATTGTTGAACTATTTGAATTTTATCTTTTGTTGACCACTGAATTAGTATATTAAAATGACTCCCCTCATCAAAATGCAATGTATACCATATATGAGCAAGTGTAGTAACACTTTCAAAACCATCATGAAAAAAGCAATGTAACAAAGCAAACATTGATTTTTCTTATACTACTGGCTACACACTTATATTTAATTATATATGGCTATTTTAGCTGCTAATTGATTATATATAATGAGGTTTGGTTTAACTTGATCATAAGGCAGAACCAGGAATACTTAGAGAGGTCCTGATGAAATCAGTCTCAATCATATTGTTGGTATCTGTGTGGCAAATACATACATACAACAAAAAGTTACTGAAACTGTACAGTTTGCTGAGTCCATATCACACAACTTTAAAGACTGAAATTACTTGAGGACCAATACTAGGTAACAGGCCTACTTGATGGATTCTACAAGGATTATTGGAAAATATATGGTCATAAAGCTTTACATACATAGGCTTAGGTGAAGGATAGTGCATAAACTATGGCTGCCAGTCTTCCACTATGAGCCATCTGTCCTGCTTTTTAACATCCATTTTGAACCAAGTGTCACTCTAAATCACTCCACAGACACACTGTAACCTGAGATATTCAGACCAAGAGAACGAGTGTGTGAGATGGAGTTGAGTTTAACTGACACCACGTCATGCCAAACAGTTAACACTCACACCCTTTCACCCCACCTCAGCTTGAGCCACCCATAATAGACTTTGTGGTTGAACTGAATAGATTTTATAGTAGCTGTTCCATAGAAGCCCTCTACTAACTTAACCATTTCCAGAGACACCTGTCTTCGCCATTGCTCAATTATCCAAGTAGATTCCTTTATGTTTATGTTTTTGCCCTTAAAAGATAACCAGGCTCCAATCTTGTTTGCCATATACAGCCACCAAGTATTTTCCATGTAAGATGGATGTGATGAAGCCAGCCCCCACCACTATGTTAGCCCCACCCAACTGCTAACTTTTACTGCAGGGCTCAAATAACCACCCCCATTCTGGTTTAGGTCAAGTACAGCATGATTTTCCAGAGAAAACACTGAATGCAATATTTGCTTAAAAAGATTAAATATGTATTCCAAAAATAGGAATTATAGTTTGGTTAAGGTAATAGTAATATAGCCAAGGAAAAATGGTGCATAATGGTTAATTGCATGCCATGTTTTTACAAGTTATGAAACTGAATATGGTAGCAAGATGGGTCACTCTGGTATCAATTGTATTAGTTATTTTCACCTGTTTTTATTTTAGCAAATATCTGTATCCCCTCTATTTACTTTATGGATCATCGATAGTCACATGGCCTTTCATTTAGCAACCATGCATTAGTTCCCTTTATCATTTCCTTTTTTTAGCCTCTGTTACAGTTCCTGAGCTTCCCCGCTGACAGCTAAAAATAGTCGCACGTTACCCCTGACCTTTTCCTCTGTTTTCCCTCATAACTTGTTGTCACACCCTAAAGTATCAGGTTTTATCATATCCCTCTTGCCATCCTAGCTGATATAAATCATTGCGCAATCGCTCTCTTTCCAGAAAGGGTTTTGAAGGGTTGTTGGTCCCTTCCCAGTTTTAAGTGTCAATGTAGTCCATCAAGCAAGTGACAGATTTCTTGTCTGTAAGGCTGAAGGGAGAAGGTGAATGGATGCAATGGTATTTTGCTGATCATAATTTCTATTTTCGGCTCTATAATTAATTGCGGCTAGAGGCATTGGAAAGGACACAGTAAATTCCTCCAACCACTTTCTTTGGTTTCCACTGCTCCATACTCATCTATTTAATTATAGAAATAATCTTAAAATGGAATCATGAAATAAATAACCTTCCTAATTTGGAAATATTACTGTAATTGTCTTGTCATGCTCTGTTTGTTGACACAGTTGTATCCAAGCCATAGAGCAAATATCACCACTTTGCGTATCATTTGATACCTAGTACAAGGCATAAGCTATCTAGAAAGAAGACTTCTTATAACAAATATGCTTTATATAGCATGAGTAAATCCTGTCATCGAGAGTGTAACTTAAAGGCTGATGATTTATATGGAGCTTCATCATTCCCCCAGACGTAGCCTTTTACAGTACCTAGGAGTGGTTACTGTGTATGGTCATGTTACATCAGAGCTGGATCACATGCTGCCCGTTAAATATAGCAAGGCTAATGTGTCTGACTGTCTGTGCATAGCTGAGGTGATATACATATAATGTAATAATTGCTTTATAATTTCACTAATTGGTGTGCGTGACATTAATAGAGACTCAAACAGTATATATTTAAAGAGCATCAACTTGCATAAATGACAGGGTCTCGGGGCTTAAATTTGATGATGGACTCAGTGGATTAGCAAATCTATGCAATCAATTAACATGTTATCTAACCAGTAAATATATTAATTCACCAACATTTATTCTTGCCAGTCGAATACATTAAGCTAATAATAACCATAGCAGCAATTTGCTATTGTTTACATTGAGACAGTCAAATTAATATCAGTCTTTAGCTTTCCCATAATAAACGTGCTCTATCAGACGTGACAGACTTTGATTCTGTATCATTTTTTGTGATAAAGCCATGTGGATCAACCTGTATATATAAAAGCAAACAGTGTCAGTATGTCTATCTAAGTTAAGTTATCCTTTATCAATCCCCTTGGGGAAATCCTTCCTCTGCATTTGACCCATCCTAACTATTTAGGAGCAGTGGTCAGCCACACGGTGCGGCGCCCGGGGACCAACTCTAGTTGTAATGCCAGTACCTTGGTCAACGGCAATGGCAGGAGTATATACCTAGCATAAATGTCTCTGTTATGGTGTGAGGGAAACCGGAGGAAACCCACATAAACACAAGGAGAACATGCAAACTCCACACAGAAGGGCCCCCAACTGGGGTTTGAACCCAGGGCCCTTTTGCTGTGATCAGCTTTGCTGTGCTTGCTGTTATGGGAGAGCTTGTGGTCTGAAGGTATTTGGCAAGGTCACATTTTGCACTTGACACCTGTCTTTACATCGTGGACATTACAGAGGTAGCTAATAAATGATGTTGTCATTCATGACTGTCAACATTTAACATGAACAGATGTAGACTCCTTCCTCCAACAAGACTCAGCTAACCTAATAAGTCAAAGCAAGCTAGAGAAGTTATAAACAAAAATATTCCTCTTTAATGAGCAAAAGATACGCTGTAAACACAAACTCTGAAATCATGGATCTATACCGGTATAGCACCGAAAGGCAGATGGTTGTGAGTAGCCGTTGCACCAAAATAGTACCCATAATCCTTAGACCAAAAGGGTTCCTCTATGATTCCAAAGAACCTTTGAAGAACAGACTTTTATGTACTATATTATAGAATCATAACAAAAACAAAATAATTAATTGAACGATAAAATAGATACACATTTTCAGATTTCAGTTTTCTTAGGTATGACTAAAGACTCAGAGCAGATCAAAGTCCTGCATGCATGTTACACATTAGTGTGTCTCATACCGGTATACATCCATAATACTGATACATTTGCAAAGACATGAGACATTACAAACTTCATGCTGCCTGGTGGGCACATTGAAATGGTTTTGAAGGTGAGGAACATTATTTTTTATATTATATCATTATGAACTTATTGGAGCTTCTCAAGCCACAACATTTTTGATGAAGTTTCTCAGCCCTCAAGCTGACATGACTCAGCAGATGCTGATGCATTTTTGAACATAGATCATCTGTAACCTATACAGACAATAGGAGCACACAGTGCTTCACGGGTGGCTTCCACAATCCCCAAAAAGGGGCCCATTAGTCAGTGAAGTAGAGAGACTGAAGGTATATAATGCAGTAGACTAGCTGGATTGAAGCTGACATTTTGGTTTGCAGACCTCTCATACTGTCGAGAGAGCGGGAGACAGAGAGAGAGAGAGAGAGAGAGAGCAGTATAGACGAAAATATTGACATCAATACTGATACAATATACCGCACCATATGGCTCCAGTGTCTCTTATTTATTTCAGGATTATCTTCATCTTCTGGTTTGACTCCAGGAAGGCCGTGATGACCTCTAGGTTTTATTGGGTCTTGAGCCTTTCCTAAACCTCAGGAATGTTGTGTGCTGATCCCAAGTATCAAGTCCACCAGGAGTCCACCATCGCTGTTGCTCTGCAGAGACTAGGGCCTGCGGTTTCTCTAATGTGTTGGATTCTGCTGGCATACTGAAAATACTTTTGCAGATTTACACTCAATGAAAGGGTTATGTCCACTGAGACCATATAAGCAGCGTTTATACCAGACTGTAAGTATGGGCAGTCTGCAAGGAATATAATCAAATATTATATTTTTGTATTATTGTAATATTTGCACTCATTAAAGGAGACTGGTATTTTTTATATTATCTTTATTACTCACTATTAACTTTTAAAGAAGGACTCATACTAGGTATGGGTTTTAATATGGTATGATATCAGTTGCAAGTAACACATCAAGAAATGATTACAATACATTACTCAAAGCTTTGAAATCTGACTATTAGATAGAATGCTATTCTCAAGATATTCAGTGATTACATATTACAAAGTTGAATGTGTGGTGCTGCATTCCCTGCAGAACCCAATAACATTTTCTTAAACAGAATAAGCAATTACAATAAATGAAGAAAACTATGGAAATTAAATTTAAGAAACAATTGGTAGCAAGGCCAAATATGATTGTAGTATAACAACAAAAAATATTTACAAGATTTTAACTTAACGTTTTATTTCATAAAAATTATGTTTCACTAGTTCAGGTTTACACCAATGACAACACAAAACTCATCAAATAAGTCAGAATGTTTATTTAATGAAATCGAATAGGAGACCTATATAACCAAGTACTGGCTATTGGCATGGGGTCACGCTAACAGATAGCTGCATGGTCCGGCCTCTGGCAGGTGCCAGAGTGACCTGCGGGTGTGAAAGCATGGAAGGGGGAAAGGAAAGCATAATTTTTACCACACCATGGTTGGTGAGTTTGGCCAATCAGCAACACCAAACCTCATCATCTTTTTCACCTAAAAAGTTGTTTATAAACCTAACCCTTACTTTAAGCCTAAGCTTAACCTCAGTGGAGACCTTACACCTTACACATTTTTCGCAACCAAGGCATGGGAAAAAGATTACTTGAAAAGGAATAGGGGAGGACACAGCACAGCCACTCCAGAGAGCTGGAGTGACCTGCAGGTGTGAATGCAAGTGTGGAGCTGGGTGGACGCTCAGTAAGGACACTGTCCAGCCATGCGCTGGACAGAGAGCAGACATCCCCTTCCCAGAGGGAAGCGGGGACAAAAAACAGGTATCCCTGAGCCGAACGGGATAGATCTTCACTTGTGACTTAACAAGCTCCTAAGATGAGGGGTCTCCCTCTGGGTAGGGAAGGGGAAGGGTGGGTGGAGTTCCTCAGTGAGAGACACAAGCAGTTCTGTTGCAAGAGAGGGAAAAAGATGGAATAAGAATGTGCACGATAAACAAAGAGAGAGGTGATTGGAATAAAGAGTAATGACTTTCCTTCGTGGTTCAGAATCCAACTGAATAAGTGACAGCTGAGAGCACAGTGGCAAGGCGAAGGAGGGGGGAGCGTGCAAATGTTTTGAAGTAAACAACGCATAGAGAGAGGTGCATTCGTCTTATTCACCAGCCACCATGTTCGTAAATTCTGATGTAATGTGGGGTATGGATGCGGAAGTGCCCATTCACTTCCATACTAAAACGTAGCTAGAAAAATGCCACTTTGAATTAGTCATCTGCAGATTCACTGCCATGTATTTCAAAACACAAAAACTATGGTGGTGAAAAACAATCAGAGTCAGGATTGATGAGCTTGTAATTCCAACAATATATTCTGCCTGTTGTTTAGACTATTTTGGTTCTTGAAGTGGCGTTTTTATAGCTAAGTTTTAACATTGAAGTGAACGGGCACTTCCCCATCCGTACCCCACATTACATCAGATATGACCAATATGGCGGCGAAGTGAATAAGGCGAATAGGTATCCAAAGATGCAAGCAACAAGCATATGCAGGACAGGATGGCTGGATAGTTACTTTAAGGTCAAGGCAGACTATTCAAGGATACAGTGGCCAGTTCAGAAGACCTGGCATTACTTTTCCAAGGCCATAAGACACCATCTCTGGCCTCTGCCAGCCATTGCAGTAATGCAGTAGGCCCCAGAGAGACACTTTGTGGGGTTGGGCACCACCAAGACTCCTTTACATGCCAAGGGTCACAAATCGACAAGCTGATCTGTGGGGGACCAGCCTGACCAGAGAAATTAGTCTTGGCAACCAGCCCTAGAGTCCAGTCCATTCCAAACATAAGGGTGATCAAATAACCCTAATGTCATGCTGAAATTTAGGGTGAGATATCTATTTCAAAGGGGATGTGGGCTGGGTTGCAGTTTCATCCAAATTCCCAGGGTGACTAAAGTGGTATTAAAGTCCTTTTACTTGGCAGCTCATGTTCTAGATTTATGGTACAAGATAACGAGTCACACTATGAAATTAGATATACTCTAAAGTAAACATAACTGAGCTGAAATAGCCAATTTATAGAGAGAGAGCATCTGTTGCAGACAAACAGCTAAATAAATAAGTCAATCAAGTTAAAAAAAAAAAAAAACAGAACTGTTAATCCTTAGGAGTGCCCTATGCCCCTCCATATCTTTACATGTAAACGTAGAAAGATTAGGGATTGTGAAAAGCCCCAAAATATACAGTTTTTGCCAATCAAAGCAAAGCAGAACCATTAGGTTGAAGTGCTGGTAGGATCAGCATTTTTCTTTTATTGAATTGAAAAATACCTTAGTATTAGTTTAATATAATATTCAGGTTAAAGGAACACGCCAACATTATGGGAAATGCACTTAGACAAGAACATAGATACCAATTTCCTCTCTGTGCGTTCAGTAGAGAAAGATCTGGCTGCATGCTATCCTAACTTAGCACAATGGCTGGAAGTGGGGGAGGTACAGCTAGCCTAGCGTTGGCCAACTAACACCTCTTACTAACACCTTTTAAGCAAGGCTATAGCCATCATCCCCCCCGTCCCCACCCCCCCAGGTTTCTGGCCAACTGCTATCCTATCCACCAAGTTTGAGCTAAATTGGATAAGCAATGCTTAAAGTTATTGTGGTTATGGATGCATAGACAGACACAAGTGTTTACAATATCCCCATGTGCAAGTGTGCAAGTGTAATTAAGATACTTCAACTGGCACAGTCAAAACTAAATATCACTCTGATGAAATCTTTTAAAAATTATTCAGTACTGGACACATTGTATACTGTAGAAGTATTAGACTTTAGTTCCATTCCTCTTCACTTGAGAAATATGAATCCCGCAATTTCCTTGAAATGTCCTCAAAATGAATCATGGTTGAGTGGAGCTAATGAGAATGTGGTGATCTACTGTAAACATCCACCCTGCCACATCAATCCTAGTACTTGAATTTGGTACATACATTTAAATATATGCCTACAATTTATTAAAGTAGTAATAATCTATTGATGATAAGCGGTAATTGTTGTTGCATTTTTGCATGGCACATGCTTGCTTCCCATCTTGAAACATCATGCAAACGAGTTTGTCTTCTATTTATTCCAAACAAACTGCTGCTGGTCATGTAAAACACTTCCTGTGCGCCAGATGATTTTCCCCAGAATGTCCTACCAGACGTGTCAAACAGAAAAATGTAGCAATGTAGAAATGTTAATGAACTGGATATAGGTGGAATCACTTTTATGTTATATAATTTGGCAAGAGAGTAGCAAAATGGAGACTTACTCATATGAAAATGTTCTTTTATAGATGTTAATTACTACAATTTAGCAAATAAAATGTGCATTTTTTAAGGCTTTCAAAGAAGATTTGCCAGAATGTCTAATATGTATTTAAATGTTTCTGCTTTTCAGTGACAACGGAGGCGGAGGGTAAGTCACTCTTACACTACATCGACCTTTACTGACATTTGATGTGCGATAGGCCGCCATTAATGGCCCTGTGACTTTAGTACAACTCTCACATTCTTGCATTTATTCATGTCATGAAACAGAACAGATCCCGCTTCCTGAGGGTGTGTAATCGGCATGCACTAAGTCTAAGTCCATGAACTATATTGTTTCATTAGAATGCCAACTTTCTCTGTGTTGGCATGCCAGATGGTGTATAGATGTATGTCTTTTCTATAAAGCGTATTTTCATCTGTGAGGTTACATAAAGAGTGACTTTCCTGTCCTGTTTATCAGCATGCCTTATGTTCTACAAATTACACAGTAATTCCTTTCTACAAATATATATTTTCATCTGAGATTTGACATAATGGGAAATTCTACCAGCATGTTGGTACATTAGCTGTTTATTAAAGCCATTTATCAAATGATTTCAGCTGATGTTGCACAAGCAGGAGAGTGTAGTGGGGAAAGCATTTGGTGTGACATGTTGTCCACAAAGCCATGTTCATATGAGGTCTTTATGGCACTGCATTGTGTTTCCTTTGTTGTTCACTTCAGTGTGTTTGTTGAGCTGTTGTAGAGTGTTTGAGAAAACATGTCAGTTGGCTACCATGATATTGCTATTCACTAGCTATTAAACTTGAATTATTTTAGCTTCGGACGCACCATCTGACAAGGGTAAGGGGAATCAAGTTTTTGTGTGATTTGGTGTGATTTGTTGCATTGACACAGTATGTAACATTGGAGTTGAATTGAGTGTAAGAAAAGTCACATGAACTAGGCCTAATAAATAAGGTCAATGCTAATGGAATAGGTAGTAGGCATATTGGTACAGATAATTGGTAGAGTGAATACTGTATAAAAAGCTGAATGGAAGAAATAAGAAGGCCTTCACTTAAAGAGAATGGTTTGGCAATTTGGAACTTACAATTTTCTCTCACTTACAGATCATGTTGATTGTCATTGTTGTGACAGATTAAAATGGTCCTTGTCCATGTTAGCATTTCTTGTAGCTATGCTACTGATTTTAAACGGGGTTTGGCAAAGTTGCTCTAAACATGGCATTTGGAATTTATACATCTTTTTTTACCGTTTTCAGAATCCTTATCCATAGGATCAATAACAACAAATCTTCGAGCAAGCAAGCTACACTCTCATGATGGAAAACTTTGACAAAGAAACATTTCTCTCCCAACACTAATTTATTACTTTGATTGGTTTGAGAGCTACAAACATCCCAGAAAGTTTTTTTCCCCTAGTGCAAGATGATAATGGTTTTGCCAGATGTGTGTAGAGAGTGTGGAGATAAGTCTGGCAATGTGAGACTATCTAACACCGAAAGCATGTCATTTATAGCTATCATGGATAACAGTATTAAGTTTTGGGGTATTTTTCATAAAGAATCCTATTTTAGAATTCTACCACTCTTTAGACCTGAAAGTGTTGTCATCATTTTGAAAGTAAAACATTTTTGAAGCTCTGGCTCCTTCTTTTTCTGCCTATGGCCATTAATTGTGGTTATTTTTAATGGCCATATTGCTAGCACTAATCACAGCAGTGTGATCGTACACCAGAAAGGGATAAGATAACTTTATTATCCCATGTGAAAATTGGGCAGTTGTCAAACAGCACTACATGGCAAGGGTTGGTTAATAAATAGATAATAAAAATAATTAGAAAATATTGTATTACAAAAAAAGAGAGTTCAGTGGAAATCAACATGTTGGAAAGTGACAGAAAAAATTATGTATATGTTCAGAATCGCCAAAACCTTCCCTTTAATGTGTAACCACATGACCCTTTGGAAAATGATGAGGCAAAAGGATTACATGGTTCTTTCATTCATTGTGTACAAGTATGCTCTTTTTTGGCTAGCTCATAGTCTGCTTCACTCATTTTAGCTGAAGCAGCACCTGCAGAGGAGGGTAAGAGGCGAAATGTTTTGACACTTGCGTTGGACTAATGTCAACAATAAATTACAGGAAGCATCTTATTGTGATATTTATGAGCTAGACCTGTGTGCAATGCATATGTATGTACTACACCACAGCGTTAACGTGAATTCATCATATTCCTGTCCTATTTGTTTTTGTCTTTTTATGAAGAGACTGAATGGATTTCTTTAGCATGTATGCTTTTAGACTGAAGTGAATTGTGTGTTTAAAGGAATATCACATGCAAGGCATCTGAGTGGGATTTGATGGAAAACGATTTAGCTATAATGATTGCAGTTGGATGGAGATGCAAACTATAAAAATAACTCTTAAACAACACTTTACTGTGTAGGTCCATGCATGAAAGTTGTGAGAATATCTGTAGGCCTTCCTGCGGTAGCCTACTCCCATGTTTGCATTTTTGGTTGTGTTTTGTCTATGGCATATCTAAGTTGAAAGTTATCCTAGTCGCATCCTATCTCTCTATTCACTCAGTTAATATTGATATTTTAATTGCTCAGTTGCAGCACCTCAGGAAGAAGATGGTAAGGGACCCTTCAGTGTCAGGATTCACACATTATATCCGACTTGTGATAAACAAAACTACAATATATAGAGCATATTTCTTAACCTCAAGCTAATTGTCATACATTTTTCTTTAGCCGGGGAACCACCTGTCGTGAAAGGTAAGGGGAGAATATCGGTAATATGTTTGATGGGCTGATTTTGTCTATATGTCTATCGATGTTACATGTGTAATGCATTCACAGATATGTGTGCATACATGTGCTGGAAAGTGTGAATTATTTTCATGCATGTTTGTGTTTCCTGTTTTATGTGCTCAGCATTATGCAGGCTACATGTTGTCATAATGTATGTAAAAAGCATCTCTATGGTTAGCCTTGTTTATATTAATTAAAAATAATTGAAATAAATGTCAGCTTTCCAAATGTTCTTGAATGAATAGACTATGTCTATGGAATGGTCAATGACAGCTAACATTGTTGTGAAACAGTATTTTATCACTCAACATTTGTCATTAAACTGAGAGACATATACTATCGACATATTTTATGTTTGAACCAAACTGTGTTTTTCACGTGGACTGTTTTAAGTTGTTGTTTGAAATGTTGTATTTCCACGTATACAACAATATACTATGTGCTCACCCCTGATTTTTCTATGTTCTATTTATTTATTAATTAATTTAATTGCATGAAGTAGTGCTTAAGTTGATAAAAGGAAGACACTGGTACCGTTAATGTGTGTGAGGTGGCTTGGCTTCATGTGAACCAGGATGTTATGGAGCATGATTTATTTTTCAGTTTCTGTAGAATGTTACATACGCTATGATGTCTTATGTGTTATCTTAGGAGCGTCCTCCGTTGCAATATATCATGTCCTGTGCAAAGTCATGTGTGTGCTTTCAAGCTGCTTTTTTCAGTTGATGTGCTTCCTTGTCTGCAGCAGATTCAGAACCTGAGGAGGATGGTAAGAGAAACAGCAACATGGGACTATTTTTTGACTATCCAAGAGCATGTGGTCTGCATATCCATAACATATTCTATTGAATATTCTATGAACTGTGTTCTCATGTCTTGGTCAGGATGTCTCGTATGAGGTGTTTAACAGACCTGGGTCAGTTTTTATTTGAAACCCTTTCAACTACTTCAAGTTGGAGTGGAATCAAAGCAGAAAAAAAACAATCAACAATTAATTGAAATTAATGTTTGACAAATTGCAAGTTTTACGAGTCATCATTTTGCAGGTTGCCAACTTGAAATTGAAAATGACACTGTGTTGGAAAAACCAGGAAGTATACCGTGGTGCTCTATCGAATCCAGCGTTATGGCTTCCTGACAACTTCATAAAAAATATAAATGTAACTTTCAAAACTATAAAAAAAAAAAATTAAAGGAGAAAACTTTTTTGTAGCTACAATCACCCGATTCCCGAGGTTGAATGTTTTTCTTGCCACCACAGTTTTCCTGTTCTGAAGAGATTGCAAGGGTCTTTGAATTATGAATTTATAATCACAGTCATGTTTTCCATCTGTCATTCTGATAATTTCATTCTTGAATTGATAGTAAGCAAATACGTTATAATATAGCTTTAGTCAAAAAGCCCTTTGTCATATTTTGGAACACATGGAATACTATTGGACAATCCAAACAGAATTGACCTATGTCAAACTCTCTTTTCTTGATCCTCCAATCACAACTGTTGGTTTCCAGAGTTTGACATACAGTAGGTAAATTCTTAGAATCTTACAAAATTCAGATTCTTGTGGAGTGTTTTTGTTTATTTAGATCATATTTTGTAACCAATCCAATAAGATTTGCTTCCTAGATTCCAAACAGATTGTTTGATTGTTGAATCATAGAGCACCTGTGCAGTGGAATCTCAATACCTTTCACTTTAAGAGTAGATGATAAACTTAACCCTATAACCCTAACATCAATTGAAACCTTATGTCTGAACCTAACTGTTTTGTGATCATCAATCATCAGGAACTGCTGGTGTCTTATGGTATGCCTATGTGCATAATCATTGATCTCACATTGAATTCAGCCAGTCACCTGTCAACAGTGGCGGTGCATTGCAAATCACTCTTGTGACACCTTTCGGCAATGCAAGGCAAGGCAAGTTTATTTGTATAGCACATTTCATACACAAAGGCAATTCAAAGTGCTTTACATAAAATAAAATAAAATGAAATAAAAAAGAGAAAGCATAGAAAATAAAAAGATAAAATAAATTTATAAAAGGCATAAAAAGAATAAAAAGTCACTGTGCATTTTAAATTCAGAAAAAAAAATCAGTGAATATTCATGACCGAAACAATCAAACCGTATTCATGTTCTACACAAGAATAATGGTAATCAAAATGCCATTTAAGTGTCACTTTAATGTCTTGCATATACTGTATGAGGTAATCTACTAGCTGGTAGCTGGTTTTCTTGTGCCAAGTACTGCTTAGCAAGATCAATCTGTTGTACAGAAGTAGCTGAGGCCACCTCAAATAACAATTTGACTCAGGTCTGGTGACGAAAAGAACAGTAATCAAAAGATTTGATTACGTATTGTTTTTGATTCTTAACAGTTAACATTATGGTCTTACTCTCTATATGTTTAATGCTAGTTGATTAATATCATTGTGTTGTAATAATATTACTAGGGATGCACTGATACTATTTTGTCACTGCTGATACCAATTCGAGTACTAAAGTTAGAGTACAAGAGTACTAAAGTTTTAAGTATCATCTGATACCGAGAACTGATCCGATCCATTCATTTTACTGAACAGAATGGACGGTTTCAACTTGACAACACAAACATTCTAAATGGACACAAATGTATTTCCTGTTGCAGTGTTTGCTAAGGTCAAAGGTAACAGGAAATAAACTGGGGTTCAACTTGTTCCCTAGACACAATTCCGCTGAAACGATCCATAGTCTTAGTGGTCATTGGTAAAATATGTCAAAAATACAGGGTCTGGAATTGGAAGTTCTTCTGATACCAATACCCTATTTGAGCCGGATATCGGCCTGATATCTGACACCTGTATCAGTGTCGGTGCATTCAGTGTATGTTTCTACCATATAACGTTACATAATCTTCCATGAACTTTACCATATATACAGTGTGTTACGGTAAATGTGGGAAAACTGGTTTTGCACATTTTCCGGGATGTGTGCACATATAATATATATATATATTTTTATTTATTTTTTATTTTTTACAAAATGGTGTAATAACATGTTTTATGTCTCACTTCATGTGTTTACATTGACCTATGGTACAGTATAACAGTGAATTGTTATACTTCCATGTTACATGGGGATATTTCTTTTTCTCAGCTGAGGCAAAGCCCGCAGATGAGGGTAAGAAATAAACAGTCTGGAGGTTGTGACTATAGATTGCTGCATGAGGATGTGCTGTTATGAAATGCAGTTTGTCTGCACCCATTGTATTGTATGATGTTTACATTTCAATCCCTCTTTGATGATGACACAATTGAAGATCTATTGTTTCTGATATGTTGGATGTATTTTTTCTTATATATCATGGAATATGACCC
>OMKL01102902.1:0-16296 GCA_900302295.1 Parasudis fraserbrunneri | reverse complement strand
TAGGTGAAATCAGTACTATTTTGACAGTATCGCAGAAAAAAGTCAGTCAGTGTTCCAATCAAGGCCCTCCCGGCGTTAAGTCCCCCTCTTCCAGCCTGTTTCATTCAGTCTACCAGCCTGTTTCATTCACTCTACCAGCCAATTTAATTCAGAAACACATCAAATCATGGAGGTGAATATGTTCTTGATGCCATTTTGTGGACACTAACATACTGAGCCTGATGATACTGATGCCACAGATTCTATCGGTGCACCTGTAGTTGTCATGTCTTCGGTTGTGGGCTGAATACATATTTTCATAGGGCGCTCCAGGGAGGATGGGCCAACAAGGGGATCCAGGAATAGCAGGATATGAGGTAAAAGTTCCTTCAACTACAGTGAATAATGTGTCAAAACTCAAAACTTCACATTTCAGCCGCGGATAGGTGTAGTGTGCACCTCAGCCTTTGTGTTCATTGGAGAGGATTTTCCCGGCAGTCAGAGCCAATGCGTAGACCAAGGCCCTCACATTGCGCTTTGAACCCCCCCACGACCTTTCAAACACGCAGCTAATGGCCTTACAATAGGTTGTCGTCGCTGGTCATTTCCAAAACAAGGCAAATTAGCCTGATCATAAATTTATGGTGCACTAGTCTACATTGCTGTACATAATGATACTCAAATCAATTAAAAAAGTGGTGTTTTTCTTGTCAGTTTTGAGCTATCGTTTTTTTTCTTAATTAGTGGTACATCATTGCGCTATACAAAGTGTCAAGCAAAGCGTCTCTCTCGCTGAAATGTGAATGTTGCTCTAAAGAGCTGCTAAGTGCCAAACACTGGCTTGACATATTCATATCTATGAAGATTCTATATCATTTGCATAACATCTGTTATTCACTCATTCAGCCAATCAAACAATTCTGCTGAATTATGTAATTCACTTTTACTTAATCCAACTCCTGAAATTTCAAACCAATACCTAATCAATATTGTCCTTGTATTATGTTGATGGATTACTCCTTTTCTTACAAGTCGTTGTTTTCACAGGGTCATACGGGACCACAGGGTCTTCTCGGGCCACTTGGACCAAAAGGTGAAAAGGTACACTTCCCACGATCATTTGATGCAATAGCTCTCGCCAGCATAATTGTCTGAGTAATGGTCTGTGAAGGGCTCGTAATGATAAAGCATTAGTTAACGTTCTAAAACACTTCTGCAGCACATGCACTTGAAGTTCCCGGTCTCTTGTTTTGACACATTTGTTTTTACAATTATGTAACTAATTACCATTAGTCGCTCTGTCTGTCGCGCTCTCCTTTTATTTATTCGTGCAGTGATCCCTTTATATTTTTTCTCACTGATATTTTCTCATTATCTCACTTGAAATGCTGTCAAATTAGCCGCAAGCGCCGAGAAAATTCAAAGTCCTCTCGTCACCGTTATTGGGGATATCATTCACCGTGTTTAGGTAAATAGGACCCGGATATTTATTGCCATTTCCTGTTTACCGATAAATCCCCATAATAACGTCCTTGCTCGCCTCTAATGAGATCAATATTCTGCCACCGCTCATTAATCTTCCGGTTTTGGGTGCCTGCCGTGCTGGGCTGTTTACTTGTCTCGGTCAGCACATGCACGGCACATGACCAATGAAACGGGCGCACACATTCCTTGCCGTCGTTTATTGGATGCTATAAAGACCCTGGAACATTTATTGTAAGGTCACAGGCATTTATTTGAAATTGGGTCATTGTGTGCTATAAAGACGCTGGAACATTTAATGTACGGTTGCACGCATTTATGTGAAACTGGGTTATTGTTTGAGAAACTTCATTTGATGTTTTGCCATTCAAATTCAGATGGTGAGCATTGTTTTTTGTTTTTTTGTGTGTGCATGTGTCTTTTTTTTCAAACAAACCATCCATTGATTCTGTGGCTTTGAGCAGGGTTCCACTAGTCTCAGTTGTGTCCCTTTGTCCTTTATTGTTTGTGCAGGGTGAACCGGGTGAGGACAGCAAGGCAGATGGGCCTCCGGGTCCCCAAGGTGACAGAGTGAGTTACTCATATTCCTGTCCCCCCCCCCCCTCTTGAATGATAAGACAGGGATGAGTCAAGACTGACAATATGTGAAACAAAACATTTGAAAATGGCGTCCCCTTTACCCCCGGGACCAAATCGTGCTATAAGAAGTATAGTTGTCTCCCAGTGCTGAACTCCCTCTGTGAGAACTTTAGGGCTGCGTCCAAACCTCGCCATTTCATTCTAGGTTTTCCTGTGTTGTCTTACGATGGTATGTTAGTCCTGTCTGTTTCATTGGTTACTTCTACACACTACAATTAATGCAACCATTGCTCTTACTCTGATTATGAGAATAATTCAATGAAGTGTTACCATTGTGTGAACTATGGTGTGTGGATTACCCCGGTAGATAGTCTTATTTGGGAGTATGGTGTTTACATGTACAAAAAGCCCTCCAATGGCACGACTAATACTCAGTACTCCACGTGTTTAATTGCAGTATATGAATACTCAGAGTATGACCTTAATTAAAGAACATAACGTAACATAATTAGATTTAGGTTTTTATATACAGTATACTTAATCGCATTTGTATTGCCATTTCAGTCAGACAACTCACATACTGAAATAAGAATTTTATTGAGCATGAATGTAAACAGATTTTATTTTGGCATCAAGGCTCTGTTTCTAAATCACTCCCTGCTAAGCATAATTTAAAGCCAGCCAAACACAAGAGCAGGGAGTGATCAATTACAAAAAAAAAAACCTGTGGGGGGAACCATATAAAGCCATGTCCTTCTTGGACCACAGAGAGACAGAGCCCACAGGTGGATGCTGGGGTGGTGGTGGGAGCAAAAAAGAAAAGCATGAGCAACTAGCAGCAGCATCCTCCTGGCAGTGAAGTGAGCAAGACGCTTAACCCCTAACTGCTCCCGACGAGCAGGTTGGCACCTTGCATGGTTGCCTCCGCCGTCGGTGTGTGAATGTGTGAGTGAATGGGTGAATGTGAGGCATAAGTTGTAAAGTGCTTTGAATAAAAGTGCTATATAAATGCAGTCCATTTACCATTTACCAAAGCTCACTAAACTGTGTTCCGATCATGATTTCAACATTCGTATGAGACATAACAAAAAGGGAACACAACAACACCCATTGTGTCTGGTTCCTGTGTCAACTCAGGGTCCTCCTGGAGAAAGAGGAGACAGAGGAGAGCCAGGTGACCCAGGATACATTGTGAGTGATTGCGCCATTTTGTCACGATTTTAAATTCTACCGTGTTTCTGTTCAGCCATGGAACCGGCCAAGTTCAACAGATACTCTTCCATCTTGTAATGTAGAAAATTGCTTTCTCAGGGCCAGCCCGGTGTTGATGGACCGAGAGGTAAAGCCGGCGCCACAGGACTTCCTGTAAGTATTTATGTAGCTATCTCATTCATACCTTAAACACTATATGACTAAGCCATATAGACGCTCTGTCCATATACAGATTAAGACAGTTTAAATCAAGAGACATCTAATCACCTCAGGGACACCCAGGACCAAATGGACAACAAGGGCCGAAAGGATCCAAAGGTGATCAAGTAAGGACAAAAGTGATAGTGGCATGCAAATCTTAGTTTTTCCTCCATTTTTCTGTAACAAACTGAATACTTTTTTACAATATTGTTTGTCTGTGAGTTCCGTAATGATGCAGCCATGTTTGAGCTATCGGTTACGAAGTCTTTGTGATCCAGGGTCGGAGAGGAAAAGCAGGGTCAAGAGGCGAGCCTGGGACCAAAGGACCACTAGTGAGTAGGATAATTGGCCTTTCGGTTATTTTCAGCCTAGACCCTTTTTTTCGATCATCTTGCACAATAATTGATAGATTTCGACCAAAATCTCGTCATTTGAGTGAGTCGAATTGTGTTTTTCTGAGCTCCTGAGTTGGCTTTTCTTGATCCTCCAATCACAACAGTTGCTTTCCTCGGACAAACGAAGTTAAATTCAATGGGACAACCACACACTCATCAGACAAATAATTTCCTTGAACGCAGCCAAACATGTTCTTTTAAATTCGGAAATGACTCTGCAAGGACAGTATTTTGTGTTTCTGGTGACATTCTTTGTCTGTTGCGTGATTGCCCCTGTTGGATTGAATTGCAACGGGGAGAGTCGTAGCCAACTCCAGCACCCATAAAAATACAACTCGCTCATTTGTGGTCCAGTTGGTGAGATTTTGGGCAGAATCGAGCGGTATGATGTCAGTTAATCGAAAAATGGGTCTAGGTTGAAAATGACCTGAATTAGCTGCCTCAGTGGTTATTGTTTTCACCCTGCTGCACACTCTGCCCCACCCCAATCAGTGATGTCAGACTGCCTCTTTTTTTCTTTGATGGTACCTCCAAAGAGGTAGTCTGACACCACTGATCGGGTTGGGGCAGAGTGTGCAGCAGGGGGGAAACAGCAACCGCGAGGGCTGCAAAGGCTTTCGGTTTCAGTCAGTGCACATGTTCACCGTTGCATGTACTTGAATCACTGTTACCTTTCACATTATTATTTCTGATACCCCCCCCAAGGGTCCAGAGGGTCCTCCCGGCCCAAAGGGGGTAGTGGGCAGAGAGGGCCTCGAGGGTGAGCCTGGATTGGACGGACAACTTGGTAAAGATGGGGACAAAGGAGTCAAGGTAAGGACAGTGTCGGATATGCTCTTTTCACTGTCTGGAACGAGCAGTGGCTGTAACTGTGGTTCCTCTTTTATTTCTTTGTATCCATTCAGGGGGAGCAGGGAGATGACGGAGAGATCGGTTTAACTGGCAAACCTGGGCAGCGGGGGAAAACTGGTGTTCTGGGGCTTCCAGGAAGTCAGGGCTCCTTTGGACCCAAGGTGAGGCCTCTGGTTGGTTTAAAAACAAACTGCACTGTGGTTACTGTTAGGAATGCAACGACAACGATGCTGGTATCGGATAACGGACTGATACCAGGCTAAAACAGGTTATCAATATCGGGCGAATTTCCCCAATACTAAAATCCAATGCCAAGACAAGCGACATGTCAGAAATCAAAGCAAATCGATTTTTTTGCATTTTTTTGGACACATATAAATATGTTAGATCTCTAAAGTTCACTGTGTTATGTTTGATGCACTCGACTGGCCTTCCCTATATACTATATTCCATTCCATTGAAGTCCATTGGCTTCAATTTATCTTTAAGTGTTTTTACTTCAATTGCCCCTGTTATCTGAAACAGTTGTTAGAACCATATTAATCAGCATACACTCTTTTCTTTTCTGTTCCAAAAGTTTCCTCATAAACTGGTAAAAGGGCATTTATTTTTAGGGCTCCTTCCCATTGGAATAATTTACGATCTTTAACCTCATTTGGTATATTTATAACTACTTTTCCCATCTAGCTGCTCATGCTTTGAATTAAAGTTTTTTTGTGATCTATTGTTTTTGTGTTG
Organism: Parasudis fraserbrunneri; assembly: GCA_900302295.1. Classification (NCBI taxonomy): domain Eukaryota; kingdom Metazoa; phylum Chordata; class Actinopteri; order Aulopiformes; family Chlorophthalmidae; genus Parasudis; species Parasudis fraserbrunneri. Next base: position 10,858 of record OMKL01102902.1, on the reverse strand, counting down.
TTGTTGTTGTTGTTGTTGTTGTTGTTGTTGTTGTTGTTGTTGCCTATTGTTGTTGTTGCCTATTGTTGCTTACTGTTGTTCAATTGTCTTTGTGTTGTGTTTCATGTTGCAGGACCCCCTTGAAAACTAGATGCTACATCTCAAGGGGCTTATCCTGTGAAACAAATAAAAAATGTTTCCACAAAAAGTAAATTCTAAAAGTAGATTTTAAAGTAGTTATCTAAAGTAGTTAAAGCAGTTGTCTAATGACCCCAAACTAAGGGAGCGGCCACACAGATCCATCATAAAATGGAGATAAAACAGAGGGAAGGTATTGCTGCCTGTTGGTTTGTTTTTAATTAGAACCTCGCTAACATAATTGTGCTTTGAGCTTTGCTACGGACTGTGACGTATCCGTCGGTTCCAAAAGTTCATCCTTTCCGAAATTGTTCGTCAAAATGGATAAAAAAAATCAGGAGGAGAACAAAAACGCATACTCCTCATTTAAATAAAAAAAACCTCTATACTGTTCAGTGAAAGTAATGGATCAGATCAGCCGATGCTAAAGCACAGGCTGTGAAAAAGTGGTATTGATGTTTCCCTAGTTCCTATGTGTCACATCATATTATGACATATCACACAGGTCATGCAGGTCATGCACGGAGCTGTGACAGCTTAACTGACGCTCCATAGTCCCACCTACACTGATTTGGCGGTCTATTTGAAGACCTCCCCGTTCACACACACACTCTGTACTCTGATGTTGTGCCAAGTGTTGCTGCTGCTGTACCTGCAAGTAAGGTTTTCACCCACCACCACCACCACCACCACCACCCTAGCATCCACCTGCTTTGGTTCTACCCAGTATTATATGCAACTACTCTAGTGTTGTACTCTGTAAATTACATGCCCTGTGGGGGATTCGTTCGCAGTGCTCCCTGCTGTTCGGTTTCAGTATGCTGTTGTGCTTTATCTTCTGTGTATGTGTGTGTGGCCTTCTGTTCATTGAAAGTAGTAGTCAAGTTAGTATCATAATACATGAAGCTTTCAAATGTAAATAAATTCATTGGATCAGTATGATCGGTTGCTATGGGAGATTAACATTGACTAACCTGTGATAAATACATTGTCACAGTTGCTGTGGATGTTTTTGAACCACTAAAATTAACTAAATTGTAGCAAACTAGTTTCATTACTTGTTTGTGGACTAGCTAGCTGATATCCTTTACAGCTACTGAAAACTGACAGACTGACTGATGGGCCAATCAGGTAACAGGTAGTACATTATGTACTATCCTTCAGGAAGCAGACTGGATATCTGAAATGGCTTGATTTTGTTGATGTCCAGGGGGACAGAGATCAAAGGGCTTTAGTCATAATTTTCACAACTACAACAATTTCAAAAATGTTGGGTAATGTTACATCGACATGCCTTCTGTAAAATGTAATTACACAACTGAATAGCTACCTAAGCTTTGTGTTAAACATACTGTTAGATCATATTCACTTTTTGCTGACCGTATGCAACGCTAGCGACTGTAATGCCTGCTAGCATAACATTAGCTTTCTAGCTGATGACAACAAACAACAAACTAGTTCCAGGTATTATTCAGATTCCCAGTGTCATAAGTGTTGATGTTTAATGCAAAACGCGTGGAAACATGAATAAATGCTCCGTATTTTTATAATTTTTTTTATATTTGGCTGTCGGCCATGGTATAAGTGGGATAATGCCCTTCAATCCGTACATTAACATATTTTAATGGAGTCTTGCGTCGGACGGTTCTCAGCCTCAGCCTCACCATTAACATATGTTAATGTAGAGCTCGTCTGCATTATCTCTTACTTATGGCCCCTTTCCATTTAGGCCTGTCACAGCCGTTCCAGTGAGACAGCATGCACAATACCAGGGCCCTGGCCCTGGCAAACCTAAATGGAACAGGGCCATAATTAATGTTATTACACCTGTGTTTACCTTGCGGTGACATTTCAAAGCGGCCATTTGAAAAAAAAAAAAAACCTTAGCAGGTGATTTGATTTAAACCACGCCCGTAGCTGCCAGTAGCTCCTCAAAGGGCTGTCATTGGTCCGAACCACTGTTTGGGCACAATCGCATAACTTGACGCCTGACAAGATGGATTCTCATGTGATGTGGTGCCATGCAAGGTTAGCTTCCCTAATAACGTCCATCACTTAGGATAATTAACATCTATTCACCCTATTCTAGTCATGATGAGAATGCATTCCACAGGCCAATGCACTTTAAAGCTGAAATCCCATCTAAAGGATATACAAAAACACCACATCTTGTTCATAGTGTCCAAAACATGATTTTGCTTATCATGTGTTTTCTAGGTATGATGCCACTCACGGCTTTGCCTGTGTAAATTCTGAGCAGCCCGGAGGAAGACGTTGCCAAGACTACAAGGTCCGCTTCACCTGCCCACTGGATTTTTGTTCAGTGAACAATGAGTAGTAGTCATGACGACAGACATGACATCACTGCAAAACGGACTCTTGGGGCTTTGGGTCAACGGAGGGTGTATGTATACAGTAATAATAATAGCCATACAGTATACAGTATATACAGTAATAATGACCAAATAGCTGCTACGAAATATTATCAAAACGATCTTATGTGAAGTCTGTTGTTGCTGTATAGTACTGCTCTGTAGAATTCCTCAATGCAAGAAGCTTATAGGTCAATCCAATTAACAAACATCTTTTTTAAGGGCCAGAAAAACAAGGGAAGATATACATTGTATTGCATTCCCATGGTCAGAGTTGTATTTATCTTTAGGATTTAACATCAATGAAAGTGTGAATTTTTTTTTCTTTAAAAATTAAATGAGGCTAACATAATGAAGTCTGCCTTACACAACCATTGCCTTTTATTCCCTTATTCCAAATGTTTTGTATATTTATTTTCATGAAAAATGTCACCTTGTGCTGTACCAAATGGTGTAATGGTTAAAACCCCCACCTCTAGAACCACAAGTACCCCTGCTGGTCTAGGATCGCATCCCACCAGAACCTTCTCATGTGTCTCCCCCACTCTGTCTCCCTCTGTCTCCCTTTGTACTTTCTCAATAAAGAACAAACTTGGGGAGTGGACTGCCTCCCCTTAAAAAACAACAGCAAAAATCACGTAACCTTTCTGATTGTTATAGCACCTTTTTCAAGTGCAAGAAACATATGGGGATTCCAGACATTAGCCCGACCACATAATATTATGGCCTGAAAACTGAGACTACCACATTTAGTAAGTGAATCATAACTTGCACAGTTGTAACTGAATTATAACATTCATAGTTGGACAGGACATTTACAGATAGCTAGTTTGAATAACTCAACCCCCCAGGCTAGTGGTTCTCAACCTTTTTGATGTGTGACCCGTAAAAACAGAGGAAGGCCCTTTGGTGACTCTCAACATGGTCAAGCATTAACAGAATAGTGAATTGTGATTAATAACTGGACGAAGTACTTGTATTATTGTATGTATTAACATATATTTTTGTGAACCATCAAAATCATCTCGCGACCCCCTGGGGGTCCGGACCCTCAGGTTGAGAACCACTACTCTAGGAGGCTACATAGGCTGAATGGACTAACCTAATTAAGTCTTCAGATGGACAATTTACTGGCAATGTTTGCTTATTTAACCTATCTGAAAGCTCATATTACCTCTGACTTTGGAGGTATTTTAGTAGGCTATATACTGTTTTACCAGTAACATCCTAGGAAAGGTGATCGTCCCAGTAACATCCCAGGAAAAAAAAAAACATCAACAACAGGCAAACACTAGCTACCCAAGATACTGATGGTCCATTGTGTACTGAGTTTAATGTGTTGACAGTCTCTGTGTTTATACTGCATTGCCTGCAATTTATTGTGGGTACAGTAGTACGCTATGCATGAACTTCACCAGTGTGAATTTTTGTTTTGGATACCTGCTGGCTGCTTTCGTTTTTGGTTGGATGGGAAGATAGCGTGAAGGGCTTTTTGGGGAAGGTGAGAGTATTGACTGACCTGACAGAAACCAGATATAGGCCTATTCAATCTATGTATCGGATCAGGTCCTATGAAATTTACTAAAATAATGAAGGCAATCTCAGGTCACTCTCTCATCCCGGGTGCATCAATGAGTTCTGGCTAGCATCACCGAGGAAAAAACGAGAAGGCATGGGAGCGTCATATCCGGTGGAATATTCCAGCGGATTCGGCTTTAAAAGCGACGCGGTGAAAAACCGACTGACATGAAATTGACAGGTGATCAACTGAACATTAACGCGATGCAAAAGGCTGTACCGTCACTTTTAACACATGACTAAGTAAATCAAGAGGACATTTTTAATTTAAACCAGCATCTACGTGCCCTTGCAGACGTCTCCACCATTTGATTTGCATAGCCTACATTCTCTAATCTTTCAAGGTCCTTTCAGGTAAGTCAGACACACATGAGTGTCCATAATAAACCCATTGTCACTAATGTGGAACTAGCTCTAAATTATTCGGCATGCAGCAAATATAGGCTAATGGATAGCCTACGTCCCATTGTTGGCTGTGACGCAGTTGGCCTATCTGTATAGCCTGTCAGAAACGTTTGCAATGTCATCCGTTCATTTGTATCACATTGATATTATATGTCTATCATTTGTGGATGCTGTGGTGTCGTGTCTGATTTTACCTCCCTGTATAATGTACTGGGCTAACAGGTGCGCTGGCGCTGAGGATAGTGCGCTGCGCATTACTGGGCCGACTACTGTGCATCTGCTGAAACTAAACCACTAGCAGTGGCTTCATAGTGTTAAACAAAAGAAAATAAGATACGATTACACCAGTTATGTGGGGTTCAACTCCAACGGTGATGATCAAATGAAGGGAATGAATTATGGCCTTATGGCCTATGGCTGTTCACCACAAAATGCTAATATAGGCAGACCATTTTAACTTTAAGCTACTTGGCGCAAATATTAAGCAAGACATGGGAAGGTTATAGGGCATACTATAAAAGATAGTTTGATTTATTTAAACACCGATATCAGATATACAGCCAAGTCTGTCATAAAACCTAATGATTATGTCAGTCAAGAAATGTCTAAATTAGAATGGCTATAATGACGCTAACACAAACAAGTGAACACAGGCAATTTCTTGGCATTTTGGCAATGCAGATCGGCAATATTGCCTACAACAAGGATATAAATTACAACGTCAACAAAATCGTGGCAAAGGATTGAAGTGTGTGTGCGAATGATTGCAATGTGTTCAAGTAGCATGTACCTATAATAGCCTGACACAAGGGGGGGGGATTCTAGTTTGGTTTGAAATGTTCCCTATGCATCAGGGTCTTATATGGTACAATTTGCACTTTGGATTATCTTTTGTTATGTTTTAATGTGCTTTAGAAATAAAGTTGAGTTCAACTGAATATTTTCTTGAATAGGCCAATCGCATTCTTTTCTTTCTGATGTTATTACGTGGTTAAGTACAAACTGCCGCGTGGGAATATACATTTTGTTTACATATGCAGAGCCTGAAATTAGTTAAAGGTACTATACATGCTAATTCTATCATTATAATGAATTTAATTCATAAGCAGGAAGTGAGTCCTGGTGTTTTATTTATTTATTTATTTTCGTATTTAAGCTGCTGTGCTGTGAGCTGACCCGGAGACAATCATGATCCTACTGACCCCCTCCTCTGGTAGGTGCTTGTTTCTTGATCTATGATAATCTGGATTACACTGTACATGTACACGGTTGACAAAGATTACAGATTAGGCTCACCTGTACCAAACCCGGCAGGAAAACAATCATGAGTTAAGAGGTGTAACTTTGGCATGAATGTGATAAAGATATGAGGCTACATATTTACTGAATTTATTAATTTTCAAAGTTGGCCACAGGTCAAGTTGGACTAGATCATTTTGGCATGGTTTCACGACCACCCTCTAAACTTAGTCCTCAACTCAAATAGAGATCTCCATGAAAGGAGAAGTTACAGGGCAAAGCTGAGTCTGAGCCAACAAATACCAGCCCTTTAGTTTTTAAGTTGCATGGCATGGGTTTGGACCGTCCTGTATCCCCACAAATCCCCTTGATGAGTAACTGTTGAGATTACACCATGTAATATGTAACCACTTAGCGTTGACCTTGAATGTCACGGATGAGGGATAACCTTTTTTAATTTAGTACACAGATATACCTAGATGAAAGGCACTTGAATTTCTCTGCTGATAAAGTGGTTTCAAAGTATCCTAACATTCATTTTTTGACATAACACACACACAAACACACACATTTGCACCAGTGTATACAGTAAATACCTCAAGCATTTTCCCTGACTCGGGGCAACAGGAAACATTTATGTACAGTATATATAGCCAAGAGAAGGCTAATTTTTTTTGTTGTTGAATGGTTTGATGTCCAGATTTACTAACCACAGACTGCAAGTTTCTTTGCTTTTCTAGTTTCATCATGTTTGATTTTCATAAAATTATCCAGTATCTACAGTACATTCCAAATGTTTCCAGTTGTGAAGTTTCCCATTGTTTTTCTAATAGTCATTAAGTCCGTTACCAGGTAACATAGCAGCGTAGTTACACAACAGGGGGTTTCCCATCATGCTTTGCACTCATTAGGCAGTGATCCCGAAGTAGGGACCAGCTTGAAAATGTCAATGTGTCTGGCTCTGGCCCCAATCCTGTGTTTATTAGCCTCTGAGACAGTGTTTGATAGTCAGAGCACTTTGATGACAATGAGAGCGGGAACCCCACAGACTGATGAGACACAAGTAGTTGCATGAGTGCCCATCTAACTGTATAGATTGTAATATTAGTCAATAATTCAGAATATTCTGACTAACCTTTTTTCATTGTAACTAGATTAATGAATTTGAGATGAATTGCAGAATCTGCATTCATTGATTCAGTATGTTTTTTTGTTTGTTTGTTTTTTACTTCCATTAGAGGCTTTTAGATTAATTATTAATAATTCAAATGCCAGGTTATAGATTGTGTAAATTAAAAAGCATGCTGTCAAGTGTAAGTCATTGTTGGCTCTTTCTGCTGTGTCTCATACACTGTTTTCTTTCAGATGAAGAGTCTCTTGAGCTCGTCTGGCTTTGGAATCACATGAAGTTCAGTGTGAAAAACATAATAGTAGGAACATGACTTTAACCCTTTTCACAAATAGAAGTTAGATTGGCTTTTAGAGTTTTTGGGTCAGGGTTGTTGTTTTTTTTTGTTGTTGTTGAAGGGTTGCAACACTAGAAAAATATTCAATATGTAACAGGTCTTTATCAGAGTTCATTCTCTTGGCTAGTTTTATCACAATCTAAACTCACAAGAGAGGAGGCAGAGAGAAACAAAGATTGCTTTGTTTGTCTTCATTAAAAACCATCCCAGCTTTGCGGGGGCAGAGGCAGCTCTGGCCAGAGCGAGGCAGTGTCAGCAGTCACTACTCCAAGTTGCTGAGTAAGATGACTCCTGTAGCCTTTGACTATGGTTTCTGCCTTACGCTATCAATTACATCAACTAAGCTTCTAAAAGTTACCCCTGTATTTAATTACAGTATTGCTTTTTTAACCAGACAAAACTTTTTTATTTTTATTTTTATTTTATAAAGGATATAATCCCACATCTAGTTGGTAGTTAGTAGCCTAGTTAGTATTTGACTGCATATTTTGTTATAGTATATACGGTAACACCTGGTTTTCACACACAAAATCTATACCATGGTATCAGAACAAGCTGTTTTTATTGTAGCTTTTTAGCACAATCTACATAGTGGACCAGAAAGAACTAGGCTGCACATCAAGTGCTAATAATAGATTTGAACCATCAACTTCAGTATATTACGGCTGCCGTGTCCTTGTTCCAGGTCACAATGTTTTATCAGGTTAACAGGCTAATGGATCATCAGCCTCGTATGTGTCAATACTGTCGGTTTAACTCACAATTGTTGTAGCCTGTAGTCAAATGGTGCATGTTGTAGTCCTTAAATGTCCATAGCTTGTCCCCCACACCAATCTTTGTGCGCAGTTGACCTCTGATCAGTGAACATTGGAATGTGTGTCTCGTTCAAATACTGTATTGTATCCTTTTGACATTCTTTGCATACCCTTTTGACACTGTTTGCATACAGATATTATCAGTTTATTGACATTTACTGCATGCAACTATGCCATTTCTTCTGCGCCACTTACACAATGTATCAGGTGTGTACTGTTTAGATACTAATTAAAGGACCATACCAGGGTACTTTTGACTTCTCGCCATTACCAGAGATTGTCCCTGTCTTATAACACATTTTGTGTGCATACGTGTATAAAGTGTACGATTTGGTAGATCTCAGCCAACCTTTCACACTGCCTTTGATGTTGAAAAGGGGGTGGAAAAATAGTCCAATAGTCCAATTACTCTGCAACAAGCCTTTCAAATTTGCACAGCAACTGGGAGCACCCGGAAGATAATAACAAGGGCACCCAACTGAATGCTGAAGTTTGATGTGCGGTTCTTGTAGTAGAGTGTTGGTGAAATTAAAAACGGCGTCGTGATATTCGCAGGAGTGATTCACCTATGTCTAGCAACTTTCAAGTGTCATGGAGTATTATCCACCGCTTTTCAACATCAATGGCAGTGTGAATAGTGTCCAGTAAGGTAAGCTGAGATCAGCTACAACACGCCGTATACACCTACAAACACAAAATTAGTTAATGACAGGGGTAATCTCCGGTAATGGTGATAAATCAAAATTAGACTGTTATGGTCCTTAAGTAATTAGGCAGTCCCTAATGTTGCATGCTATAGGCTGCACATCCTTGATTGTGTGATGGTAACAAATGCCTACATTTTAGTGTTTCATTCTGAAAAATGGATTAGTGTATCGTAAGGTGGGTCTCCATCCAATAAGCATACGGCTTGGTAAGTGATGCTTCTTTCTATAAGATGATCAATCTAATTATATGCTCTGAAAAATAATAATAAAGAAATCAATTAACAAAATATACTACAATACATTAATATGGATTCCAACTATAGGTTTTTTGATATTCAGTGTAATTATTCAAAAAACTGATTTTCATGAAGCAATTTGATTACTTGCAGACTTTTTACTTTTTCCCCCCCTTCCACCCTAACGGCAAACTGGGATGGAATATAGCCTACACAAATGGGATATGCTTATCAAGCTATTGCCATTCACACAGTCACCTGAAAATGACTGTTTTCCAAGAATCAATGATTTATCGTCCCAAAGGGGCAGCTTGACTACGGCCCTCAGATCACAATAGCGTAGTGTTTTTTTTTCACACAGCAGCTTGTCCGCGTGTCCCAGACCACTACTGACTGTTGTCGTTCTGTGGTCTCAGGTTTCTTCCAGCGTACCAACAAGCTCTTCCTGAGTGAGCAGGCCACGGGACTGCAGATAAAGGAGTTTGCTCGTAAAAATGCTGCTAACGCTTTGTCGGTGGCCAACATGGTCATGGGCATGGCCTCTATCCTCAGCAGTCTGAACGGGTGAGTGACCGCGCAGTATTGGGTTTTATTGGCCGAAACAAGCGTTAGACTCAACTATAGCGTGGCCAAAATCCCTCTCTGTATCCATCTGCCTCGTGGGTTTGTTGGGGATTGAAATGGATTTTAGCGGGAATGCACGTTCACTTTTACTGTCCGCCTGCGGGTGTGTCGCTCCACTTTTCGAAACCAGCGTTAGTGGTGTATCTAAAGATGACAATCAAATGCTGTCTTCAACAGCTGAGCTACAGTGGGTTGAACAGAGAGGCGCAGTCAGTGAAACTAGACCCTAAAGCTCAGATCACCTGGTGTCATGAGGGAAATGTTTTACCGCTAATCCCTAACAAACATAGTTTTGTCATTTATGTTAGAGAATAATTATTTATTATTAAATTAGTAAAGGTTGGAATATACTGTAAACGTAACTAGTTGTAGCATTTTTCCATAGCTCCATATGCTGCTAATATTATGCCTTCACTGCCTTGAGATGGATTGCTTTTGTTGTCATATAGCTAAACTGTTCACTCTGTTTCGTCCAGGCACCAGTATGCAGCATGCTGGCTGGTTCTGATTGGCTACCTGCTGGATTTGGCAGATGGAGCAGTTGCCAGGCGACTAGATGCTTGCTCTGCACTGGGTGAGTGGAGTTTTGTGCTCATTAGCTCTTTCCAGGGCTAAACTTCTATTGGGATATTGGCTGGGGTCACTGCACAGTCTTTACATGGACTATAGTTAAACAGTTTTTACTCAAACAGTATCATGGACAGACAGTGTAACTAAAAATAACTAACTAACAAACAAACAAACAAAAAACTGTTATTGGATGCATTGCATAGTGTAACACACTCTCACTCTGCAGAAAAAACATAGACGTAGCATAGCATAGCATAGAGTAACATCCCAAAATTGGAAGCTTTGCCATTGTAGTGCTATTCACCTGTTATAATACTTGGCATTTTCTGATGAACTATTTGAAGCATCTGGAGGTTATGCATTAGTAGGCCACATGTTTGAGTTTATGAAGGTGTCATCATGCCTCATGAGAGTGAGAAAGTGGCCTGAAATCCCATTTTGTGGTCCCACCATCATCAATGAAATTGCAGACTAAGCAAACATGGAGCTTTCAAATTCTTCGACCATTGGCACATTTTCAAAATATCATGACATCATGTACAGTACATCCAAATGCACAAATAGCTTCTTTTTTTTCTTTTCCCTTTTTTTAGTCTTTTTTTTTTTTTTTATACATGGCTTCCCCTAGCTGTGTGCAGGTTTGGAACATTTTCTCAGCAGCCCAAAAATAGCTCCCAGGTGCATCACAATGCGTTGTGGCCCACACATTTCAGGGGGCTTTGTGTCCCG
>OMKL01102901.1:4438-21873 GCA_900302295.1 Parasudis fraserbrunneri | reverse complement strand
GCCTCCACCAAAATATGAAATACAGAGTGTACCGTAGTCTCTGTCCAAAAATCTGTTAATAATAGTATTGCCACTGGTCTCACATGACCTGTGCGGAATGTGGCAAAAAATGTAAACGAAAAGGAAAACGTTTGCTAATAGGAAGCAGGGGGACAGGCGGATGGATAGCTTCCATGTTGATTCACTGCTTGTCAACTGCTCATAACACTGTCATCTTTACGCAACACATTGATGGTGAATGCGTGGTACACATGTGCACACACGCGTGTTTGTCTGTGTGTACACGTGTGTGAGTGTGACCTCACTTAATAAAAGCAAACCAAGAGGGGAAAATGGAAAAAGGGAGAGAGATGGAGAGAGAGAGTTCTCACCTATTTTCTTTGAATTGGTCTGCATCAGAAGTGAAATTCTTGTATTCTTTGCAGTTTTTCATTAGTTTGGTTATATGTACTACAGTATGGCCAGTTGACAAACAAAGCATGCTTTTTAAACAAAGCCATGTAATCATGCACGTCAGCCATTTATTGGACACAATTCAGAATCTAAACAAACAAACAGCACCATCTCCACTCTGACTCGCACAATTTTTGCAAAAAGCTATTTAGGTTGTCCAGTTCATTATTGGCAATTAATAGTATTTTCTATTTGTTTAGTGTAATGCTATTATTGGGATATTTTGAAGGCACTAAAGCAAAAAGTAAAGATCTTGATAAGAGATGAAACAATAGTATTTGCTGTAGTGTATCAGCACCAGTAACAAAGCTGTAGCGTTGAGATTGGCAAATGAAGCTGGATTGATACTGATACGTTAATGACATTCGCTTTAGCGCAATCTAAACCTTTTGAGTGGGGAGGGAAAATGTATGTAAATGATTGCAAACGTTATTCTTTGAGGTCAGTGATGGTAAACTTGTTCCTGTAATTGTTTTATAATACCCCGATATAAGTCAGTAGGAAGATTGAGAAGTACTCTAAAGAACTCTGTACTCTTATCAGTTCTGAAAAATGTAGTTATCGGTGTACATGTACCTCTTATTTCTTGACTATTATCTTGTCTTTTGTCCGATTGCACTGCCACCTCGAAGGAACCGCTCCAGGGTTCACCTGAAGCTGCCCGAGACCACCTTTCTCAGGTGGACCAGGCTGTGCTTACTTGTTGTGGATCCGAGTTTGATTGGGATGTTGTTCACACATCCCCGAAAGAACCAAACCAAGTGGATAAATGCTCCAGGGTTCAATTCGAGAGGGAGGGAGAGAGAGAGAGAGAGACAGAGAGAGAAAGAGAGAGAGAGGGACAGTAAGTTTGACTTACTATGCAGCCTCATGGTTTCCGGGACAGGTCATGTAGGGAACATATGCTGCTATGGACTGGATCTGCCTCATAAACTCATCTCCAATCCTGGCATTATCCTGGAACAGTCAGCCATTCATTTTAATGACAATATACTGAATAAGTGAAAACAAAGTCTACCACCATTACATAGGCCTTGAATATAATGCTGACCGGGATAGAAGTGGCTTTTTTTCTCCAATCACTGATGTTCAGCCAAATTTGTTGTAAGAATCCGGTAAGTCATTTTTCCAGACAGCTTCAGGAATGTCCCATATGCATACCAAATAAACCCCAATGAAACCAGAGGCGATTATTTCTCAGATACACTAATGGTGGCTGTTGAGCTTTAAAAACACTGCGGTCCGTGGCTGTCTTCTGGCCTTTAGCTGCCATGGCCATTAATGACTTTTCAGACAGAATTCCTTTTGCTGTTTTTCTATTTATAATATCACTGAAGCCACAGAAAGGACTTTAGACATTCCAGCTTAAAGCACAGGATGAATTGTGGCCGTTAATTTCTACAGCCGTGTGCTCATGCGTCTAGCATTTTTCTTCATATTTGAGAAAAAGTATGAATGGCCCGAGACCACACAACAGTGTAAAATCTCATTTCAAGAAAAATGCCATCAGCTGATTTTTGTAGACCGTGATTGATATAAACTGTGCCCTTATAATAGAGATGGCAACTGCTACTGTATGCTTCCAGATCAGAGAAAAGTATGTTATTGGGGCAGGAAAACTTCTTACTGTTCCAATACAGTAAAAATTGTCCTCGCTTTGATTCCTGAGATACTTGGGTGACATGTCCCTAATTCCAGTCTTTCAGCACAGGATGATTGAATTTCATAGTAATGATAATCATAAGCTGTGTCTTAAGAAGCACAGCCGAGGGTCGTTACATGTGTTGGTCATGGGTTACGGTGGAGCCTGGTGAGGGGGACTGTGGAGAGGTGAAGTGGCTTCATCTCATCTGTCACTTTGGCATTACGGGTATATCTCACTGGCCTTAAGGACCTAAGCCGTCGATGACAGAATTCACTTTTAAACTGTTCCCCCATTCAGCAGTCAGTTTCAACTGGGCTACCTTTTTAACCAGAGTTCATGATATTTTGAGAAGAAAAAAAAAGTCATACCTCATGCATATCGTAGGCAAAGTCCCCTAAAGGAAAAACACAATTATACTCATTAGAATACAATACAATTTTAACCGATTATACAGCACTGTTGGAATGTCACATCTTTCCGTCAATGTGGCCACTTGCCTATGTGCAGGAAGACGTCGTACATGCCGAGCTGAGTCTCCTTCTGCAGACGGGCCAAAGATTGAGGGTTCTCATTGCCCAGATCCCCATAGAGAGCGAACCTGGGGCTAAAGCTGGCACTCTCATTCAGAGCAATGAAGGAGAACGCATCACTCCAGCCGGCATCGCTGCCACAGTGATATACTACAAATGACATGGGGGAAGAAATACGCTTTATGAGTTTTGCCCATGGTGGCCCTTATGAGAAGCCTATAGAAAAGAAGTAAATAATACCAATGAAAAGTATTAGGAATATTTTTAGGAATAGCTGCAAGCAAATGCATTAACCTAAACTATCCCTTTGACATTATAAAGCATACATACTTATTTTAGCTATGTTCTTTGTATTGTATGTTTTGTTTTGAACCCTTCTCTGTATTTTTATTACTTCATTACTTTTATTACTTCACTCTTACACCTATTGTATAAACGCTATACTATATAGTGTATAGTGTGTATATGTCTTCCTTTCTTTTCTTTTTGTGTAAGTACATGCGGAGTCGCTAGACCAGAGTCAAATTACTTGTATGCACACACATACTTGGTGAATAAAGCTGATTCTGATTCTGATTCTGTAACAATCTTTCATCCTCTGACCTTTTTTCTCTGAGCTCTGCATTTCAAATGTATGTATTTTTAATACCTGCAAATGGCAGATAAACTGGAACTTAATTCCAGTAATTTTCAAGAAAATACCTTTTCTAAGTGCTATTGTTCTATCATCTGGTACTTGGTATCTGGTGTAAACTGGATCATGAATGAGTAAGTTGTGTTTCTTCTGGGCGCTTGAGTTGGCTACAACTCTCCCAGCTAACGTTAAATTCAACAGGGTAACTGCATGGCGCACAACAGCCAAAATGACCTCAAAAGCAGCCAAATATTTCTTTTTGAACTCTAAAATTACTCTGAATGGACATAACTTTTTCATAACAAAGTTTTCGTGACTTTGTTTCTCTTCTGCACGGTTGCACCGTTGGATTGAACAACCTGTTTTAGCCTGGTATCGGCAAAATATCTGATACCGTAGTGGTGTATACCTAACAACTACAACAAATATGAATAATAAGAATACCAAACCAAACCAATACCAAAAACAAATGAACTCACACCCACCATAAGCAGAGGCAGGTTTGAGGTCTGTGAGTATGACTCTATGGATGTACATCCTCCTCTGCTCCTGTCCCGAGTCCACAAAGAGAGTAGCGTTGCCTTTGGCACTCATATCAAATAGCCGACCCCCCCACAGGCTGTACTCTACCATACTCTCAGTCTTATTGAAGGTGGTCCAGGTGACCTCCATGGAGCCTGGGACCCCTGGGGAGAAACAACCAATTATCCAGTGTGTGAGGCAGATTGATCAGACAGGGCCACTGGATTCACTTACTGATAAGCTTAGGTAAGCTGAGAGGCACTTGCCCGACCACGGTGGTTTTGATCTCGGCTTTGGCAAGACGTGGCCTAAGGAAAGCTGACTTAAGCTTTGTATTTTTGGAAAGAGTCCATTTAAGACTCGTTAAATAACTACCACATGTTTCACCATTGTGAGGATTCAGAAACCATTTCAGCTGCTTCTGAATTTCTATGGATTGAACTATGTTTGAACCAGTGGCGAGGATTGGTGAGGATGTACTGTATAGTACATGAGTGTCAGACAACACTGACGCCATTACAGTAGATAGCAATAACCTATAGATAGGGGCTGGGAATTCCAATGAACCCACAGATCGGTATTGCCTAAATGTAAACAGTTCATTATGGTGTTATAGTATTATGGTGTATTAGATAGTGTTTCTTTTTATTTATTTAACCTATCTTTAACAAGGCAAGTTAATTGAGAACAAATTCTCATTTACAATAATGGCCTGGCCAAGAAGCCAAACACAGCAAAAAATAAATCAAATCAAGTAAAAACAAAACAAACCAGACTAGAGAAATATAGCTGCAATCAGCAAGGGGAAAATTCATTTGTATGCCCTTACTGCTATAGCAAGTCAGCATGCATGATGTCGGTTAGCATAGCATGCAGATTGCATTTATTGACCTGAACTTTCTCTGTAGCAGGGAACTTTGTTTGCTAAACATGGAAGAAAAAGACAAGATTTTGAGAGTATTCATTTTTATGTTGTAAACCAATGCAACTGTATGTAGTGTCTTGTAAGCCCATGTGGGCTGGGCACCTTGAGTGCATCCTTCTCAAAATGTCAGCTGTGGCCTATCTCCCAATCTGCAATACTGATGGACCATTTCTAACATGTCAAAAGCAGGACTGCACCTAACATTAATTATGGGTCCACTTGATATAGGCGTGTAGTAGTCAGCATTGATAATGGTCAATAGTGTTATCAATGCTGACTCACTGGCAAATATAAATCAAGTAGCCCTATTAATGTTATTAGTTGCATCCATTTTTGCCCTGCATCCAAATGGCCGGCATGAAAAGGGTCTATACAACAGGTTTCAAGCAATGTCGATGATTGGACCCCTAATAACAAGCCAAAACAAAATAACCAGTCTCCAAAAGATGACAAGCGACTGAGGCCTTCTGGGGAAAATATAACTAACCCCAAGCATTCCTTAGGCATGGCTTTGCACCAAGGGAGCACTCTAAACAAATAAGATGAGCAACAACTCCGGCATAACTCAAAACCAGAGACTAATCCACCAAGTCTTATCAACAATTATCACAAAAGTGATAGCAGCCTAATAATGGGCCCCCATTTTGTCATGCCCTGGCTCAAAGCAATGACAAATAGTTGGCAAAACATGGCAAAATAAGGTTAACCAAAGAACAGAACTAAAGTATATACTTAAATATAAAGAGAATGAGATGTGACAATCAGTATAATCAGTGTGAATGCTTAGGTGTTGGATGAGTAGATAATATGCAGTGTTGTGATGACAAAAGAACAAGAAAACCCAAACAAACTATACAGGTCAAGTGTCAATAGTAGAAATGAGAGAGCAGCCCAGAGACTTCATAGGCTTTAGGCCTGAATTTGGCAATCAGTGGTTCTTAAAGGAGAATGCCACCCAAACCTTCGAGCAATCTCCACTCTCTCTGGAAACCCCACATCAATGTTTTCATGCAATGTAGACACAATTTTAATCCAAATGAGAATCCCTTCCTTACAGGTTCTGATTATGGAGGTCTGTCAATGCTGTTTGTATCATTTGGACAAAATCTGTATGACTTATAGGGTTTAATTAGTTTTGCACATTTTGAAAAAACTGAGTGATGGACTTCATAATTGCCTATAGGTATGCGGATATGGACCTTAAACTCTTAAACTTGTAATGTTGTTGATACAAGTGAAAATACGGCAGCTTGAAATTAGGAATTTATGAGAAAAAATCTGGATTAAATAGCTTTAAAGTTAAATGATCTCAGTCCCTTGGCAAATTGTTTTAGCTACTTGTTTCAAGAAAAGGAACAGTGTAAGACTCATTCTAAGATTCAATTGCTTGCAGATTATTCTTCTTGTTTTTAAGATCAAAGACCTACCTGGATACGACAGGTGCACCTGCTCTGGTTGGGTCCAAATGGGAGGAACACATAGGACCAACAGGGGTGCAAGGCTCAACAACACGACACAGAGAGTATAGGCAGACACCATCTTCGCACTGGGCTACCGCAGCAAGGTCTTGAGGGAAAATGTTGCATTTCACATTCGCACACAGAAAATATGGGTTAACCAACAAGACACTTCTGTTTCTGCCATCACATGATTATAGCAGGGCATCGCATCAAAGATCACATGATAGGCCTACCGTATCAACCTCATAAAAACGCAGATCAGTGGACTCTGTCTCTTTTGGACAATATGAAACAACTGAACAAGCTGTCTGACCTCTGTAGGTTAGAGAATCCTCTTTTACAGTATCACACACCCAGCCGCACTGTTATTGTCTGTCTGTGGTGAGGAAATCTAAATCAGTCAACCAGACTGATGAAACAGCAGACACAAATTAGCAGAGTCAGCAAGAGCTGCATGGAAAGGGATGATGTGTCAATAAAAGCAGCTGATGTCTACTGTGCACCCTGGGAATAACTACTATTGAGCAACTGCCATGAACTAGAATACAGAACAGCTCTAAAGTGTTGTGGAGAAAGCAATATTTAGACTACAAGCCACAATTAGCCCCTTATTCCAAGTACCTGGTTAAAGAGTTTGGGTGACAAACGTTAGGCTGCACCGATCAAAGGACACTACAGCCACTGTTTGGGTCACTGCTTTGATGAGATGTTTGGATTTGAATTTTGCCTCAACAGCAACTGAGTCGCTAGAGGGTGCACATTGCACGGACCGCACATGCATGAATAGGATGCATTATTATCGGGGAGGTAGCTATCATGAGTAGAAATGGACTGTTGTCTGATCAGTCGACAATTAACACAAAGACTCAAGAATAAGGGAGGCAGCAATCATCTTACCCCTATGTAGTCCATCACCACTGCTTGGGTAGTTGGGTAACTTAGGAGAAGGAAGAAACCAAGGTGAGAATAATACTCAGCCTGAATGTAACTTAAGCTCTTCGGCTAAGTTCAAGAAGATTCTGCTACTCAATTTTAGAATTTATTGGCATTTTAACACAATAACTTTCTGATGCGAGGTACTGTAGCCTGACTGTAGCACGAGCGCCTCTTGTTTTGACAGCTGATTGTTGTTCAATGTTTGACATCTCTTACGCCTTGCTAAATTAGCCACCGCTATGCTACTGCTAGATAGCTAACGTGATTTATAAATTCTCTGAATGCCAGTGACAATACGGTATTGAATAAAGCTAAGGACTTCTATAACCATTTGGCAATGTTTATGCAAAATGACTCGGGGGTATATAGCTAAATACTCACAACAAAACTGAAGCTGCTTGGCTCGAGGACAAAACAGTTCCTGATTACGTCATTGTTGAAAAGAACTACGATGTGCATATGGATTGTGGGTAATTGAGTTTAGTTTGCATCAAGTATACCTTGTCTGTAGTTTGAAAACATAACCTATTTGTTTCCATAATGTATGTAGCTATAGCCTACGTGGAATTCTGACCTCACATCTTAGTCACCACCTTGTAATTGAATGCAATGAAATGGAAGCTTTACAGATTGTTGGTAGCCTCATATAGCCCACAGCAGAGCAAGTAGACGACTAACCTAGATTCTTCTGATGACATATTTACACTATCAACACCAAAAAAAACGCTAGAGGCGTGAACTAGGCCTATATCAATATTGCTTATCCACAGGTGATAGCCTATTACTGCATAAGTTGCCATTAATTTATTGCAAGATGCTCTTTTTCAAGGTCTGCCATGGACTCCAACAGTGAAGAGGGGGAGTATCAAAACGTTGAAGATGGCTTGCCTCAGGGCGCAGTCCACTATGAAGTGAGCTACTCTCATGGGAGAAACACAAATGAGGTAAGCTGGGTTCGGTTAGGTTAGGTTAGGCAGCCACTGTGCTCTGACTTTGTCTTCCTGATCTTTTGCTACAAATAGGTTCAATGTCATCATGGTAATTTTTAACACTTTTGATGATTTACCTCTCCTCAGGCAGATTATGATAAAAAGGAGGAGTTCAATAAAAAGAGGTAGGTCGGGATTTGTGGTCACATTAAGAAAAGGCTTAACTAGCAAGTACTTAGTCTTGATTCAATCTGACATGTGGTTAGATTTGTTAGAAGACCTTTTCATCCTCTTCCATCTCTGTTACTCAGATGTCCAGGCGGTCGCACTGGCAGCAACCCTGGCAGACAGAAGCGGGTGGTATCATGTAAGAGGAAGACCCATCATGTGACAGTGGCTCGGAGGAAGCAGTCAGTGTCCGGGAGGACCTATGATATGGCCAACAAGGAGAATGAAATTGCCTGCACACAGGATATGGACCAGGAGATATTCTACATGGACCCTTGGGAGTTCCCACCCAATGGCAATAACAGCTCCAAGACTGGCGGAACCAGTTCTAAACACACCGAGTGTTTCACACTCACAGAGGTCAGACATGTAATGTCAGTACACTATGAGACCATGTTTCTTTTCTTTGTGCAGGGCCGTGTTACAGTATGATTTATTGAAGTGGTATAAAGCATAAAATGATCTCAGTCTAACGATGTTGCTTTTCAGCTCTCAAAGGACCACAGCACCATGACTAATGTGCTCTTTGGGCGAAACCTGAGGTTAAAAGTGGCTTTGACGTTGTGGCGAAGAAATGTTGGGGAACTGTTGACATACTTACTGAGGTAGTCTGTCTATTTTTTGCTGTTGTTGTTGACTGTAATTGTGTCACTTTCAGTTGATGCGTTCAAAATTATCATCAAAACATTCCTTCCACAGAATCCAAGATGTTGGTGTTTTTGTGGACTTTCTTCCAATGATAACCAAAAGGTAATTGACTGGGTGCTAAATAATAAATGTACAGTAACTGACTGACAAAAATGAAAAGTGTGAAGTTTTTTTTGTTTTGTTTTTTTACTACAGCATTACTGAGGACTCTCCCAGACTTGACATTGGCTGTTGTGTTGACTTCTTTCCATTAGTGAAGAAAGTCCTCACACATCCATATGAAGAGTGAGTCTTCCCTGTAATGAATCTTCTTTCAAACAGTTTACAAGACTATTTCATATGAACACATTTAAGACAAGATGCTGTTGTTGTTGTTGTTTTTACTCTCCTAGGTATCTTATTGTTGGCTTAAAATGGATTCAGGCTGTTTTGAAAAACTGGTGGGAGGAACTCTGTACAAGTGGCTGTAGTGGAGCAACTAGTTCTCCATTGGACAAGTAAGTAGTGGAACTGTCTGTTGTTTACACTGTAAGCTTTGAACTGAAGAGGTGTGTATTCCTCTCAGAATGTCAACTTTGTGGTGACTATGTGTCCCTAATTTTGTTAAAGAAATTTCCAAGTCTTCAATCAGCAACTATTGGAGTTATGGCACCAGGAGCCTTTTCTGAAATCGCTTCCAGGAACTGCAGGGGACATGGCAAAGGTAAGTGCTACGTAAATAAAATATACATGAAAAAAATACATTGATATGACCAATTTTATTGCCAAAAATAATTCTAAATCTTCTGTCCATCTTTTTCCTTAGGACATTGATTCTTTCTTGTCACAACTTACCTGAGAGAAATGAAGAGCCTATTGATGGATTTTTCATCTTGTAGCAGTTATAAGACACTACAGAAGAATATTTCAATGGATGGACTCTTTTGAATTCTGAAATACTGAAACTATACTTCCATCGAAACGTGCCTTTTAGGGAGAAAGAAAATCCTGTCATGAGATCAAATCTGTGGTACTAATTGCACTCATTGTAATGTAAACCAGTACATGTAGCATTTGAAGTTTACAATTGCCGGGACAAATAGTAGAATGACTTAAAAATAATAAAATACTGTAAATTTGTGAAAATGAAAATGTAAAGTATGTGACATTTGAATTGACTGTCTCTTTTACTGTCTCTTGAATTACAAAAACATCTTCTGAAGTTGGCCATATTGCGTATTGTCATCACCATCAACTACCAGTAAATGATAGTTCGATCATCATAGAGGTTCATGGGTGTCTCAGAAATTCCAAGGCGTCTGTGAGAGCCAAAACATAGAGGCTGTCATTGATTGGTACATACTCACTGTCTGTTCTGTTGTCTCTTCTGATCAAACAAACCAAAGTGATGATTGCAACACCAAAACAAAGGTTAGAATCCCCTCTTCCCAGAGGAGATACACTAGTGATTTACTCTTGTGACTTTGTAATGAAAAAGAGAACATGTTCACCTTCAGTGAAGCTAAAAGCATTGTGGTTCACATACAGGACACTGTACTTCAATTGCACTGAACAAAACGAGCTAGAAAAAGCAAACAATGCTACCAGGCCACCGACAACAGTATACATTTCAGGGTCCTTTGAGGTACCGCTCTTCCGCATAGGCCTCCACACAGCCAACCCCAGCTGGACTTCAGACTCATCCACCCCTGGAAGTGCTTTCAATAAAGGAGAGATATGAGTTCACAATCTCACCTGACACAGATAAGTGGGGGTTTGGTGTCTCCCGTTGTGAAGTGAACCTGAGGCTGAAGTCCAGCTGCGGTTGGGCTGTGGAGGCCTGAATGGAAAGGGGGGGACTGCACATCAGTGGACTCTGAATCTAGAGTTGGCAGCCTGGCAGCCTGGTTTGCTCTCTGTCTCTTTTCATTTAAACAACACTGCATGTGCGTGAGAGGAGATTCAGGTACAGAGCACAGCACATTTCTGATAAGGCTGTGTCACCTCATATTGGTGGCTCCACTGAAGGTGAGCATGTTCATTTTGCATTTTGCATTTATGATTGAATCATGTATTGTCAAATCCAATATAGCTTTACATTGTTATGCTAACCTCATTGAGTTGAATGAAATGCATAGATAATGTGAAACAAATCATTTGACCTTTTTGGAATATCTTTATGGAAGGCTACAGGACTGCATATCATTGACAAAAAGATTTTTATTTGACAAAGGATGATGATTGTGAGATGCTGGCTGGTAGCAGCGTTCTTATTGCTGCTCAACCTGACCAGAGTACATACTGAGCATCTCCAGGCTGAAAACCTCCATCTCCTCCGCCCAGAGGAGCACAAGTTGGTCCTCAACCAGGGAATGAAAGGTATGGTTGTCTTTACTATGTGAAGAGATGATTTGTTGTGGCTATTAATGTAGACGATGTACAATGATCTCACGACTACACTTGTATATATTTTGGAGAAATTAATGTTTATGAATTGTGTGGAATTTTCTGTACTGTAGCATATGATCATAAGATGTGCCTTGAGAGAGAAATACCTTACATTGAAGAAAGTCCTTTATCAAAGATGACAGACCTCTCTGATTTGATTCTGGTCGATTCATAGGTCGAACTCCATAGAGCCAAATAGCTTACTGACTCATTTATGATATGCTGCTCAGTCATCGTCTCTCACAGTGTGATTTGTCAACAGCTGATAAGAGAGATTTGTATATCACAGTGACAGAGTTTTCTCAGACAAAACAAGTGCCTTTGCCATCTAGATTACAGCTCCTGGATGATAAGCAAAATAATGGCAAGTTAATCATCTTTCTACATCATCGTGGTATTTATAGATGCACAGGATACCAGTGAAATTTAGATGAATTAGTCAATATAATATCCCCACCTTATTATTTTGACTTTATTCAATTTCACGTGGACTTTACTTAAATTATATTAGCATTATTCTTGTTTAGAACATGGACATGTGTTACTAACACCAGAGACAGTCTGATATAACAGACTTTGCTAGCATCTGCAAAAAAAAGAAGAATATATATATACAGACTTTGCTAGCATCTGCAAAAAAAAGAAGAATATATATATATAATATTTTTGTAAATTATGTATTTCATACACTCTAGTTTGGTAGCCTATACATGTCATGATGACAGTGATTTGATTTATGATTTGCTATATGCATTTTCAATATTGAGAGGTGACTGAATTCAAATGAAGCTGCATTATATCAGTAACATACATAGATCTCACAGGCATTCATCATGGCTTTTGAGTGGCAATATCTTATCACTGAATTAAACATGAAGCTTTGTGAACATCTATTGAACAGAATTGTTGATCATCACCATCTGAATAAATTTTTTCCTGCTTTGATCAGTCCAACTTTTATTTGTTAATTTTCCCAACAGCTCTGCCTAGGGACTGCTATGAAATGCTGATGATGAGCTCTGCTGGTCAGGCCAGAGACGGGATGTATCTGATCCAGCCAGGTGATTCCCCCATCCTGGCCTACTGCTCCATGCAGGAGGGTGGTTGGACCGTGGTGCAGCACATCACTGTCAATAGCAGTGTGAACTTCGACCGTACCTGGGACGACTACAAGCAGGGGTTCGGGGTCCTCACCGGGGACCACTGGCTCGGGAACGAGTACCTCCATCAGCTCACCCAGGGGCCCGGGCACTACAAGCTTGGAATCAAGATGGTGGACAAGAACGCCATCACCAAGACAGGCGAGTACGACCCATTCCTGGTAGAGAGTGAACAGTCAGCGTACAGGCTGAGGCTGGGGCTGTTCCAGGGAACGGCCGTAGACGCCCTCACGCAGGACACGGAGAACTACCTGCATGACAACCAGAAGTTCACCACCAAGGACAGAGACAATGACAACTACTTCCAGAACTGCGCCAAGCTGGAGTTCCAGGGGGTAGCCGGAGGGGGCTGGTGGTATGATGCCTGCGCTGGTGCTAACCTCAACCGCAGGAATGTCATCTATTGGCAAAAGGACTGCAACAAGGAGCACCTGTGCAAGTATGCCTGGATGATGGTGAGACCTTCAGACACGGTGAAGCTGATCCAGTCTGGGGACTGTGCGAGGGACGAGCTGTGAGGACAGCGTCTCTGGGACTACATGCGGAGAGGGACAGGAGCCTGTCAAATCAAGATTATTCCTCATATTGTTGGTATTATTAAGAGACGGTAACTTCAACACATTTTATTCAGAAATTCACGGACATGATCACAAAATACTGTAAAGAAAACAGGAATCAACGGATTCATCACAAACTTCGAAAATATAAAAAAACAGTACTGTAGTTGTTTTTCTACTTCTTTTTTTTTCACCATAGACCATACAGCAAATCCCCTCTTACTTCACCCAAATCACAAGTGCAGCTTTCCATTTTATCACAGTAAAAAAAAAAAAAAAAAGAAAGAGAGTGGGTCATGACATCCTAGCTTATTACACATGTAAAAACAACTTCAGCAGATACTCTCACATCCAATGTTTACTGACGATTGGATGTAACATTGAAAGAACAAACAGCATTTTTGATACAGTAGTTTACAGATTAGTAAGAAATACATATGAATATATAATGATGTATTGATTTAGTTAAACCAGGGGAAATAAATACTGTATTTCAACGCTCAAAGAAAAACAGAAAAAAAAGAAAATATCCTGAGGATGGAGAGTAATAAACAGACTGTTTATAACAAATATACTGGTAAAACGAGTGTTTGTTAATGCTCGTCTTCCACCCACTATGAATGTAAACACTGCCATTGTTTAGCAAATTGTGGCCTATCTCAGCTGAAATTAATACCATAAGAGGACCACCTATTTAGTTTGTGCTTTAACCATTGACCAGTACAGTTCAGTTCAGTTTGTGTTTTGTCAGGCTTCATTGTGGGCAAAGATTACAAATGATTTGGACAGTTTCATGTGAAAAAGAAAGGTGCTTACTGTGTGATGGTAGGTATCTGATCAGTGGGTATGGCACAGGTGAAAAAGGCCTTGATCATCATCAGAGTTACAATCTTTACTTAGCAAACTGACTCCGACTTCAAGAAAACACCTAATTGTTAGCCCTTTAAAACAAAACAACAAAAATACCAAAGGTCTTCAAACACAATGCCTACAGTATGAAACAATGAGTGTGTTTTCTATAACATTGTGTGCATAAGAGTGTGATTTCTTATTTTTATTTTTGGGTGGGGGTGGGTGGGCATTGGCATTTTTATATGTACTTAAAGAGTGTCAATGTATATATGAGGACAAATTAATGAATGATCTCCCATTGAGCATAGATCAAAATACAGTACTGATTAAAGAACAATACCATTAATATTCTACAACCCTCCTAATGTTTGTACTTTGTACTGATATCACCTACTACAATTCAAGAACTGAAATCCAACATTATCTTCATCACATACTGTATATTTATTTATATATCCATCATCATAGTCCATCATAGGAGAAGAGTAAATGGTTCATGTCAGTTTAGTGCTAACCACAGGGTTCTGACCATACCAGTAGAGTTTCTCCTCAATTCGCTTCTTCTTCCATTGGCAAAGCAGCAGCATGCGAAAGGTCTTCTGAAATGTCTTGTTGCAGAGGGCGTAGCACATGGGGTTGACGGTGCTGTTGACATAGCACAGCCAGTAGCCCAGGTGCCAGAGGGAGAGGGGGATGCAGTCAGAGCAGAACGTCGAAATCAGCACCATGATGTTATAAGGTGTCCATGTTAGGATGAAAGCCAGCAAGATGGCACTGAGAGTCTGCGCCGCCTTCCTCTCCTTAATCAGCACCATCCTCTTTCTCTTGGTCATCTGGTTCTTCAGTGTGGCGTCCATGGGCTTGGAGGTGGAGGAGGTGGATGGGACGCTCATGGACTCAGCCGAGGAGAACGCAGACGGAGCCATTTTGGTGTCCCCATTCTTGTTCTGCTGCTCAGCGCCGGTGTCTTTGGCCACGGGTTTGAACTTGTAGGACACACACTTCTTACTCTTCTGGGAGTTGCTCTTGGGAGGCGTGTGGAAGAAGTTATCATCTTCGTAGCTGCTGAGCTGCTCACTCTCGCTTCCCGCGACACTCTTGCTGGTCCCACAGGCCTGGTTCTGGTAGGAGGGTTGGAAGACCCCCGGGGACACGGGCCGCTCCTCATCATCTGAGGAGGCATAGCTGTTGAAGGTGGTCAGCTGATCGGCTTTGGACCACTCATCAGTGGTGGTGACGGCTGACTTGGCAGCGTTGCTCCGGCTTGAGGAGGACCAGGAGGCTTGGTTCCTGTCATGTGAGGCTGAGCTTAGTTTACAGCTGAAGCAGGATCTGATGATGGTCTTCTGGGGTTGGTTGACCCCAGTATCTGTGGAATAGTTAATCCCTTGGAGTTCAGCCAGATCTTTGGTCCTCTTCTCTGTCTCCTTGTAGATCCGACAGTATAGGATGGTCATGACTGACACAGGAATGTAAAAAGCAGCGATAGCTGTCCCAAAGGTTATCACAGGCTCAGAGAAAAACTGAATCTGGCATTGCCTCTCAGGGACGGTCCTTTTCCCT
Organism: Parasudis fraserbrunneri; assembly: GCA_900302295.1. Lineage (NCBI taxonomy): Eukaryota > Metazoa > Chordata > Actinopteri > Aulopiformes > Chlorophthalmidae > Parasudis > Parasudis fraserbrunneri. The sequence continues at coordinate 6,404 of OMKL01102901.1, read as the reverse complement.
ACAAAGTACTGCCAACAGAGAATAGGTGGGGCCCACAGAATGAGCGACACCAACCAGGCCAGTCCAATCATGACAGCGGCCCGTTTGGGTGTCCGCTTGGCCCTGTAGGTCAGGGGCCTGGTGATGGAGAAATATCTGTCAAAGCTGATCACTAGCAGGTTCATAACCGAGGCATTACTGGCTACATAGTCAAGGGCCAACCACAGGTCACAGGCCAGGCTCCCCAGAGCCCAATAACCCATCAGTATATAAGAGGTGTACAGATTCATAGAGAACACGCCTATGATAAGATCAGCTGCCGCCAGACTCAGCAGATAGTAATTGTTCACGGTCTTAAGTTGGCTGTTGACTTTGAAGGAGAGCATCACCAGAACGTTGCCCACAATGGTGATGAGGCTGACGATGGCTGACACCGTGGCAATGGTGATCACCTCCCAGAGGCTGTGTGTGACCAGATGGATGTCCGTCATACTGGTGTTCACAGAGGAGTTCTGTATGTTCCCCCCTTCCATCGTCTCAGTGTCTTTACTGTGGCACAACCAAGAGACGATAGGTAGGATGTGTCATTTTGAGCACAATTTCCTGGAAAGAAAAGAAAGAAGAAGTCACACTCTTCATCTGCTTGAGAGGTCATTATGCTCAATCCCCTTATGTAACATCATGCCATGCATAGGAAAAGGGAAGTTCCCCTAATGGCCACTAGGTGACATCATTTCAGTAAAAATCAGTGAGCCTCTGCATCTTCCTTGTAAAGGCTCACACTTGACTCTTGTGTGAGCATGATGCTCAAGGGTCGATGTTATGCTTTGTGCTTACAAATTGAACATAAATTGTGTGACCCCAATGTAGCTCTAAAACAGCTATGATGTGTTTCACAGTCCATAATACTCAAGAACATTCAATTTGTACAAAAAATAAATAAATGTGTTTGCTTCAACACATTGTTCTAGCTTCTGTAAAGGTTGTGTGTTAGGTCTATTTATGAAGGGTTAGCTGAGCTGCACTTCTCACAGCTCACTACAATGGATCATTTCCCAGCTCATGAGACTGCAGCTTCACATATGGGGCCTTTTAGACCATCTCTAGAAACAGCTGTGGCACATTTCTGAAATCCAGGTCATTGCAAAAATCGAATCGCCGATTCCAAAAGCATGTTTTTATGTTTAGTAACCTCTTAAGCCCCTTGGTTAACAGTTGAATAGTCACCTTTCACAGGACATAGTGTTATCATATGAAACTAGAGATCTTGAGGAATCTGAAGATACCAGCCATGTCATGATAGCTCACTGGCAAAGGGGGTAGATCCAAAGTCAAGCTAATCCTCCAATCAGTGGAAGTTACTTTCCACATTTAAATTATTATAATTTTTTTTTTGTATTAAACCATCATAAATTACCACTGAAATTCAATAGTGTTAAAATGAAATGAGTTAGAGTTCCAAAACCCATGCTGGTTTAATTATAGATATCCTCCCTCCAATCAGCAGCAATTACTGGTTACAAAAAAAAGGTGATCAAATATTTAAGAAAAAAAAAAAAAAAGGTTGCTGTTTGTTGTCCAACCTACCTTGAGTATGAAAATAAAGATTTTAACTTCTCCACATGCAAAGGGACAGATGTATTGAGGATAGGAATCAAATATGTGAATATCCAATATCAAACCAACTTTACCCCAGTATGGAATTTTGTAGTGGAAACGATACAATCAATTATGCACGTGAGCAGATCTCCAGGGTTAATACAAATTTATTGATCAAAGAATAAGAGTCAATCACAAAATAGAGATCTATGAACTGTAACCTGAAGGGGTCCTAGCCAGGGAGCTACTCTAGTGAGACTGACCTCTGGAAACCCAAATGGGGGGCTTTTAGGACAAAGGAATGTGGGGGAGGGGGAGGGGGCAAGGTAAAGTAGGTGCCGGTGGGAGGGGAGGGGCACAGGTTTTGTCATAAACCATGACAGGGTAT
>OMKL01102894.1:0-15366 GCA_900302295.1 Parasudis fraserbrunneri | reverse complement strand
TGAAAAAATATTGCTTCTTGAGCTAATGGGGGACAGAAATATGGCTCTGAAATCCTAATTACCAGTATTTCTCCTCTCTTAGGTAATGTGATCCAAGGCTTGCCAGGACCTCAATCACTGCATTGTTAGTTATTTTTGAGAAAGAATGCTTTTTAGCCATCCATCACATTCCTCCAGTTAGAGAATGTCAATTGCTCTTGCAGATATACTCATCTGAAATAGAGGTTGAGGAGGATAATTATGATTGAGAAACCACCTGTGGAATTTCAGAATACTTCTCAAAGGATTCAAATGCACTCGGTAGCACAGAATGCGACATCCAGAACAGTGTGATATTATAGCAGTAATACACGACAGGTACTGTTGCGCCCATCCTCTTTGACCCTGCATGGCTTTGCCCTGCTCTGATACAACACTACCTCTGCTTATATGGTTGTGGCAGCTATAGTCTTTTTTTCTTCCTGTTGTTTTTCTTAAGGGAGAGCTCCCTCTTCAGTGAGATCAGCAGGGGGCACCAGGCTCTCCTCCTCACAGAACTCCAGAGGAACTGGCTGGCTGACTCACAACTCCTAAACCCCTTTAACAACTGGTCGGCTGGCACTGTACACTCACACTGTGCTCTCTCTCTGTCTCTCTTCCTCCCGCCTCCCTCTTTTCCTCTCTTTCTCTCTCCTGATCTGCCTCCCCCCTCTCTCTCTCCCCTTTTTATCCTCTAGTTAAGTTTCCATTGCTTATGCAACCTGCCAGAGGAGAGTAGAGATTTCAGCCATTCTTCTTTTTTTTTTTCCATGCTAGCAGAAATTCTCTCTGTAAGGAATGTCTGGCTCTCTGATTATGGCATTCTGTTTCTCATCATACCTTTAGGAGGACGTCATGCTTTGATCTGCCAGCTTTTTTCATAGCCACTGTCGCCATTATGTGAAATGAAGAATAATGACGATGAAATATTATGATGATGAAACATTCATTAATTAATGAGCATGTTAGGGAGATAAATCAAGATTTTAGATGGATAATCCACTTGTTAGAAGCCCATCTGATTTGTTACAGATATAAAAAAAAACAAAAAAACAGTTGCACCAGGGTTTAGATAAGATATCAGAAGCAAAAGATTATTAGCATGTTAGCAATGCTAGTGGAAGTTGTTCAGGTGTGAAGCATGTCTCTGAAAAATCAAATAGGCCCTTTTCACGGCAACCATTTTGACAGAGTAAACAGGTGTTATTAATATTATTGATTATGGTCCCATTCCATTCAAGTGTGTCACAGCCATTCCAATGAGGCAGAATGCATAATACCAGGGTGCTGACTCTGACACACTTAAATGGAATGGGACCATAATTAATGTTTTTAAAGACACCTGACTTTACCCTGTGATGACATGTCAAAATGGCTACTTTGAAAAGAACCCATGGACAGTGTCCTATATAACAGTAAAATATATAGGGCCTTAAATGTGTTTGTTTTTCCTCCAGTAGCATTGCTAGGAAATGCTAATAATTCTACTCCCAATATTTCAAAAGCCCAAACACTGGTGCAAATGCTTTTTGAATGGACTGAGCTGACTCCCAAAGTTTGTAGCAAATAAGATAGGCTTCCTAAATTGTGTATAGGCTAATATCCCAGCTTTAAGAAGACAATTTTACATGGAACAAACCAACAGTCCTTTTAGTCAATCAAAATAATTATAATGCAGATGTATTGGTTATAGGTTACTGTGAGAATCTAAAAATGTTGTGTCAATTGAACTGCTACCAACTGAGGGGTATTAGAATGGTGCAGTGAGTAACTCAGCTGAAACAGAAGAAACAGCATCTCTTTCTTCTCTTGGTTTGAACACATTGTTTTTGGTGGGTGTAGCACAGACCAAATTTGAAATTCATGATCCCCATCCCTGCCTGGCTACCCCAAACCCAAAAGTAAAACACTTTTACCAACTGGGCAGTAGATTAGGTTGCCAGTGTTTTTGGCTCCAAAAAAGACAGCTAATTGATTAATTAAATCTAATTGATTGCTTATGTCCTTGGTATGACATCACAAAGGGGAATATTTTTGAACAGCTTGTTAAGGCTTGTTAATTTGAAGACTTGAAACTATTAACTAATTTTTTCCCAGTGCCTAAATGACATTCCAGACCACCAAATTCATACCAAGTAAGCAAAACCCATTTTCCACAATTAGACCTTTATGGCCAACAGGTGATTGACTCCGCCAGTTGAAGATTAAAGGACCACCTCGCCGATTTTCAACCTTATCTCTGTCTATCTGAAATAAGGACAAAATGTACAAAAAAGCCTATAGTTGTTGCCAGTCTTCTCTGTATCTCTGGGGCAGTGCTGCAAAATCTGTTGTTCTTGTGTCCACCACTACGTAATTTGATGCATAGTCTGACGTCCGTGGTGGGCGGAAAAACTACAGGCTAGTTTAGCTTGGATTTCTAGTCTCCGCCTCTGGGTTGTGAGGGGGCCTTGGTCTGGAGACTCCACTCAAAAACAACGCTTTCTTGTTCTCTCATCTACTAACAGAAAACAGCATCGCAGAATATTAGCGCAGAGGATTTTATGGACAACAATACATTTTACAGTGTTTTGACAGGATCAAATATTCAGCCATATTTATGTGAGCCAGAATATACGGCCAAAGAATTCCATGCTGCCGCCGCATTAGACGGCGGGGACCATGCAGACTTGGAGCCACTGAAAGCAAATAGTGACTGGTGGTGTCACTCTGCTGTACCGAATTTCACCATGGACAGTTTTTGTTGGATTTTGTTGCCAGCTCCAGCCCAGAGAGAACCTGTGTGTGTGTGTGTGTGTGTGTGTGTGTGTGTGTGTGTGTGTGTGTGTATTACTAACAGTTAACATTAGCTAACATAAGTACACATGGCAGATCTTTCATGTACGATAACTCAAATTGTTTTTATCAGAATCTTTATAAATTAGCTGTGAACATTCACGCCCAGCAGAGGAAGAACCCTTTTGATTTTGGTGACCCCATGACCTCTAGCACCACCATCAGGTCAAACTATACATTTTTAAATGAGTGTATCTCCTGATCCATTGAAATATGAAATTGAAATTAAACTGATATCCAGAGATGCAGCTCCCCATGCACAACAAATATGCCATAAGGATCTATTAAGTCTGCCATATTGGATTTTCCACCATAAAACACATAAATCCCTACTATCCATTGTCTGTTCACCTGATTCTCACCAAAGTTGCTGTGTGGCATCTAGGTACCAACATTTTTACATGTGCCATTTAGATAATTGACCACCAGATTTGACCTTTCAGAAAAACACATGGTAAACAGGAAGTGATGTGTTACTTGTGAACACATTTGCACCAACCTTGAGAAATACTTTGTTTTTTTCACCCCTTGTCTGGACTGCAGACATCACCTGAGCATCGTGCTCGCATAATGACAGCGCTGACGTGACACTGAAGTGACTGTCTATACTGGTCCCGTCTTGTCCGTGCATTTCAAAGTGTCGGGCAGCAAAGGAGCAACTTTATGTGCAGTGAACAGTTGTCCCTTGAGTATTCCTGATCTATTTTTCCATCAACACTGATGCATATGATTGACACTTACATTATTCATATGTCCACTGAATCTGACGGCGAAGTAGGCTATTTGCTACATGCTGCAGACTATCAGCTAAGCTACATTAAATAGCCATAGACTACTGTTTACAGAAGCAATTTCTGTGTCATACCTATAAAAAAAACTATAATGTTAACAAAGAGGTTGTAATATAGGGTTCCTCTATGTCTCAGATGTTACCATATTCTTGTTTTTTGCAGTAGGCTCCATTTTAGGAAGCCTGCTGTTAAATACATTGTTTAATTTGCTGACTTTGTGTCATGGTGCCAGCTGTAAACAGAATAAGAGCACTCGCTCTGCTGATACTTGTAATTACATTCTAATAGAAAGGTTTAATAATTACAATGATAAAATAATGATAAAATACTAAAATATATAGTAAATATAAACCCATGAGGTTTGAAATAACAAATAGCATAGGTTGCAAAATGTAGATAAATATATTTTCAGTGCCTTTTTATTGGCCATCAACCTCATGTTTCCGTGTGTATTGTCAAAAAATAGACTTGAATTCTAAATAAACGCTTCAGATCGCGCTTACGCCCATGAGGCGCAAGCCTTGAGCCAGTGCAGACAGCTGCATAGATTAAAATGAGAGTGTATCTTTTGCATGAGACATGCGAGTAAATAACGCAACTGAGGCGTCTGCAGGCCAGACAAAGGGTTACAATAGCAAGGATTCTCACTAAACCTCATGTGTGGCATCTCGTGACCACCAGTTTTAAAAGTTTTACAAAGGTAGTTGTTAGGCCAAACCATTGACCAGCTTAGAGGCATGGTCTAAAGGTGTTATAGAGTATTTGGGCCGTTTTGGGGATATATCTGCTGTCTGGCACATCTGTCTAGTTTTACCTTTGGCTCATTGCCAGCATTAGACTGCTCAGGTCTAAACTATTGTGATGACTTTCACCTCCTTTCTGTGTTTCTCAACTGTTAAATTTACAAAAGTCACTGGGCCTCATGCAAGAACCATTTTTGCCAATTTTGTGGCATTCATCAATTTTCTCTAATTTTGGATTTGTTTGTTGGTATGGTCAAAATCTAAGAGAGCTGCAGACCTGTGCTATCGGATACACACAACAGTCCAATAAATAAAAAATATTTAAAAAAAGAATAAAACAAATTTATACATATATATTTATAATGCACACCAATGCGTAATCATATTTAAATATTTTAGTAATGAATAAGCCTAACAAAATAGTAGTGATTAATGGGCATATTACCTATAGCCTATCTATAGATTCATAAAAGATTCACATTCAAGTCTTTACAGGGGAGGCTTCAGTGTCATGGTTGGAGGGTGGTTGGATGACAGAATCTATTGCCTTAAAGGCCCAATAAGTGATCCAAATGTAAAGCCCCAGCACCAAAAATAAGAAATAAGAATGGAGACATGTTTTTCACTCTCTAGCTGATTGACTGAACTCCTGATACAAGGACTAACACTGGACAGCAGGTGAATATGAGTTTAAATGCATTCACTGTATTTTGTGGCTGTAAAAGGTTTGTTTGCACTGGCAATGTTTGTAAACACGGGAATGAAACAGATTCCCACTAAACAAGCTAGTCTGGATTTTATTAAGGTTCCCAGCAGTTACCTACCTTGAACCCTCTCACTGTGTGAGCCTGAGATGGCTCCAGGTAGAAGACATTGTGTCAGGGTCAGGGATACACATCCGTACTCAACTAGAGGTCGCTCTACTGATTTTGTTCTAGGTGCTGACACTGGATTATGGTATTCGGATACCGGTATACAATTAATCCTGAGGCTGATGATAGATTGGTGTTGTTGTTTTCATTGTTGTTGATGTGGTGTTGTAAAATGATGCTGCTCAGCTCACGTTTTCTTCACTGAAAACTTAAAATGGAGTTATATGGTTCTTCGTCTGAGATACTCAGCTGCTTTTTCATCACTTTAAAAGTCACAAAGATAAGCAACACCAATTTTGCTAATTGAAGTTTTTACATATCTTCTTTTTTTGTTGTCCTCTGAGACCTTCAAAAGCAGTCTGGTGTGAATGAGAAGCTTTCATTTTCTCCCCATTGGAGCACTGCTGGAACAAAAGCCCTTCGTTATTAATTTGTGTCCATAAGCCTTGGGAATTGACTACAGCAGGGAGTTTTAATTTTAGGGAAAAAAAGTTTAATATGACCTTTAGTAGCACCACAGCTCTCTGCTCTTCCATGCTTTGCGTCATGTTCCATGGGATCCATATATTTGTCATCACTCACTTACTGAAAGGGAAAAAAAATTCTTATGGTCACAAGCATAACAATAAGGTTGAATGCCTTCCCATTCAGCTGACTTATGCCTTTGTCCAAGGGATTAAATCAAACTGCATATCTCATTGTTGAATGCAGATACTGAAAATGAAATGGAAAATTTCTAATAAATAAGATGAAAAGAAAATGAATAAAGATGATTGAAAGAGGTAAATGTTTTGCTTTGAGGAAATTATGTAGGTTTTGATTAAATGTAAAATGTAGTGACTGTGTGACTAAGGTGTCCAGAGATACTCATTTGAAAATGGAAAATTTGGCCTGATGGTGATGCTAGAGAAAAGGTCATGGGGTCACCAAAATCAACAGATTTCTTCTTCTTAGGTATATGAATGTGCACAGCAAATGTTACAGCATTGGCCATTACTTTTCAAGATATATTGTTCTCAGTTTGGCCTTATGGTGGCACTAGAGGAAAGGTCATGCGGTCACCAAAATCAGCAAGTTTATTCCCCAATGGGTCATGAATATTCACTGCAAACTTTATAACTTTTATGACTAATGGGTCAGGAGATACGCTCATTTGGAAATGGAAAGTTTAGCCTGATGGTGGTGTTAGAGGAAAGGTCATGGGGTCACCAAAATGAATATGTCTTTCTCTAGGGGTCATGACTGTGCACAGCAAACTTAATGGCATTCCGGCCATTGCTTTTCGAGATATGGTGCAAACACACACAGAGGGGTGAAAACATAACCTCCTGTAATAAAGGTAAAGGTAAACAGCTATGAATGTCTAGAATTCTAGCTATTAACATAAAAAAAACATGCCCATGCTGAGAGAAAAGATTATTATCCGTGCGTTATTGATTAGTCTGTGAACTTTAGCACTGACTTATTTCATGTGATTTTCCTCTGATGGTGATCACAGGTTGAAGTGGGAAAAGAGAAGAAGGCAAGGTACCGCAGCTACCAGCGAGGGGCACTGATTCTGGGGCTGGTCTTCCTGGCTTTGACCCTAGGTGTTTTCAGCCTGAGATACTTCTGGAGCCCAAGCCTAGCAAAGGTAAGACTAGCAGTTACTTTATTGTTTGCTGGACACCAGCCATATTTTTTCTGTAAGTACAGTCTTGATCAAGCAAGCATCAAGAATGACGTTGCACACAGTAGTTCACTCTACTGGACGGGCACTATTGACATCAATGTTGTCTTATTATTCTGATGTAAGCTCAGTGCAGGTGAATTGATATGCGAGACCGGCACTGAGGTTTATTTTCAACAGGGCATTTAATGATCATACATCATAGAAAGAAAGAAAAACAGCTAGCTAGAAATGGATGGATGGCCTCACAAAAAGCCAAAAACTGCCCCCAAAGTCTTTGTTGTAGCCTATTATGCTGGACTGAAAGCTGTATTGGTTATGGAGAAGACAGCTGTGTTTTACTCTGTTGGTGTTTTCCGGTGAGGTCTGTAATTTTGTGACACCTTACACCAAACCTGTTTACAGTTGGAAGTGTTGGCCTATACAGCATCATTTATCATTTGGTCTATTAACTGCTCTCTATTCACACAGTAAACATCTTGTCACAATGCAAGACCTTGATACTTCAATGCTAAGCTTAATTGCTGTTGACCACAGCTGCTGCACTACAACTCGAACCTCTCTGCAATATAATTGGAGAAAGCTCTTGTCCCTGTAATTCATCTTATAAAATCCAATTCACTCACTTTTGATGGAGCGTATTTTCATTCTGCTTCTTTCCCCAGATTCTCCCAGAGGGGCCAAAGAAAGCTAATATACTCAAGACTGTGGCAAAAAATGCATCAGTAATTTCACCCATAAAAATGTGGCTGCTCGTTATGTTTTTGGCCATATTGAAAATGAAAGAAAAGTTCATTCCAATATGGACTTTGGTCTCTTTTGTATACTTATGCCTGGAGATGGATAGAGGTGAATAGAGTTGATAATTCCATTGTGTCGAATATACGTAACATTACATCAGTTCATTCCTAAGAAACAACTAACCTTAACTGTGACACTTTCAGCAACATCCCTTCAGTTTCTGTTTGCATTAAAATAAGAATTTCAAATTGTCGACAGGCTACCCTAAGCTCAGGTTAACCAAGGTTCACCACCACATCCTGTATAGATACTGTGTCCACGTTCTCCTCCCTTCAACATAGATATAAATCACCTTTGAGCCATCTTCTGTGTCCTTGTTAAATATTTCATGCCGGAGGTAGAGGAGTCATTATTTCCACTTTAATAAGCTGTGATCATTCTCACGTGGCACAAAAATGTGTTGATGGCAGAGGTTGTCCGGGCAATGCGCATCAAACCTGTGGACCCCCGGTTCTGCTTTAATGGGGTCTTGAGGGGGAGGCAGATTCTCAGGCCTCCATCAGTGAGCGAAATGGAGGTACTTCAAAGCAGAATCACCTGTCTGTCTGTCAGTCAGATGGGAGGCCCCTTTAGACACAGCAGCAGTGAAACTCGCAGAAATATATCCTTACCCAATCCAAATCCATCTGAGAGCTAATGTGAAGGAATGTTTTTTCCACAACATGAACAATAGATAGATAGATAGATAGATATATAGATAGATAGATACATACATACATACATGCACACATAATATACATTCATGAAACAAACAAACAAAAAAAACAATGTGCCACTGTTACTGCTTTAGGCACCAATTTACAGCTTTATAGCCTCATATGTATATTTCATAACACTGCATATTTTATGATTGTTACAGACCAGTCACCAGTTATTGGGCTTTGTGACTGAGGATCATTGTGGGCGGGCCTAATCTCCTATTTCCTCCCTTCACCAGTAATAAAGTGAAGAAGGCAAGACACGTTTATTTATATGGCACATTTCATACACAGAGGCAATTCAAAGTGTTTTACATAAAATACAGTAGATAAAAAGAAATACAAGGAGATCATAACGAGCATTTTTTTTTTTTAATAAGCATAAAAAAGAAGAATGAAAGTCAAAATGCAATTATCAGTGGGATGCATTCACAGTAATTAAATATCAGTTAAAGGCAATTGGAAAGAGTCAGAGTTGGGGCAAATCTGAGATCTTCTGGAAGTTTTCCTCTGGAAGTGTTCTTTCTTTTCTTCCAGAAGAGAAGAAAACACAGTAGTGATGTGTGGCAGCTGCCATGAGGTGAATCCTGCCTCCCACAGACTGCAGGGTTTGACATACATTTGTTTATTATTCGTTTCTTCTTGAAACCACTGTGTGTCGTGTTGTGTCTGTGTGTAGAGCTGCAATAACTGTTTTCTGACCACTAGGGGGCTGCGAGTCACCACTATAAACAAACTCCATTTTCCCAAAACGAAAGCCTAGTCCATGAACATAAAAATGCCTTACTGGCACAATCTTTTTGTTACTAAGAGATTTGCTGAGAAAAAGATTTGTTTTGGGGCATGGATTACAAGATTTCAACTCTAGTACAACTTTCTCTTGGGCATTTCCTGGGTTTTAAACAGGTAGGTAAATACATCACCTACAAACACAATACCAGTCAGACAGAAATGTAATCAAGATATTTGAAGGTAGGCCTGTCCTGTGAAGTGTATTAATGTAAAGGGGAATACCACCCATTTTAAGAATCCATGTTCTTCTTGTGGCCCAGGACAGTTGAATCAGTATTTGTGAACACACACCATTCTCTCCTAAAATTAGAAAAGTTAGAACGCTCTGTGAACCCTCCAATCTGTGGGGGTAAAATCTGTTGTTGCTCCACAATGGACAATGCGGGTCATAAAATGTTTGTGTGAGCTCTTACACTCAGACCCTCTAGCAATGCTAGAATGTAAACCTCATTTGGGTGTAAGAGCTCACACAAACATGTTATGGCCTTATAAAGTCAGAGCCCCATTCATTGTCTTTGGAGCAGCCCCAGATTTTACAACCCAGTTACATCACATATTGGAGGGTTCTCTCTGTTTTCTAGCTTTAGGAAAGAGTGGTATGTGTGCACAAATACTGACTCAACTGTCCTGGAGCACAGGAAGAACACATTCTTTAAATGGGTGGCATTCCTCTTTAAGACAAATAAAGCCCATTTGTTATAATTGCCACAGTCAGCCAGTTTTGTTCCCTAGACAAGCTGTTTTATTGAACAAAGTAGTGCTGGTCTGTGACAATGATAGACTTCTTTTTCCTATTTGAAGGAGCCTGTCTTTAACACAAAAGATACAACATTTGAAGTCAAATTAACTTTTTTCCACCCCTCTCAAGGACGCTCAATGTCATTTATTATTTTGCTTTCTAAAACTTTAACCCTTAGCAGTTAAAATTAGAAGTCAATACCACAGTAAGGCTCGAGCCAAGAGCTTGTCAGTAGCAGCCTACTCTCACAGCTCACTCCACCATTGTGATCTCCTGTGCTGAGCTTTGTGCGAACAATCACTGAAAGGTAATGCTCTGTGCATTGTATTTCAATGTGACATCATAACCACTGGGGAGTTTCTTTTAATTATTTCAAAACATATGTTGTTACAGAGGCCCGGGGAAGAGTGTTTCCCGTCATTTTCCCTGCCCGTGTGTAAGCATGTGTGTGTTTGTTTGCGTGCGTGTGTGTGGATTACTGTGTATGTGTGTATAGTATACTAGCTGCCCACATCCTCCTTTGGCTTACGGCACATTTCTGTCTCAGTGTTTACCATGTGCTCATTATTGTTCTGGGCCACAAGGCTCACTAGGGGATTTTGCCTCCTTGTAAATTAATCCACCGTTATTACCAGGTTTACATCTGCAACTGCATGGAATTAGAATCTGGCCAGTGACTTCAAATGAAGCGGTAGAGATAATGACTTTGTAAATACAGTCTAACCAGTGAATAGCCCGGAACAAACATTTAGCCTTTTGAAAACCTTGTTTTTGATCAGTGCTAGTATTATCAACAACATTTTTCTGTGCACTACAACCCCAAAAAACATCAAACATTTCTGACAAATTTCCGAACATTTGCCTCAAAGTGTTGTTGTGTTTACTCTCAGCAGCCTCTCCCGATTCATGAACCACCACTTTGAGTAAGGTTTACTTCAGCAAAGCAACCAGACAAAGAGTAATTGTCAACTTGTAGCCATTGTAAAAACAGCTTTTCCCAGGGAGCCTTGAATAGCTCACAGGTGCTGTTGGACGGTATGGCAAAATTGCCTGCGAAATACATGAGTGTCAGACTGGAGGGACGAGCTCCATTATTCAAGCTGAAATTGCATTGCTCACCTTGATGCCTTTCCTTCTCCGGTCCCAAGGTGGCCGCTGACTCTGTGCTCCTGACGGCTTCTTAAATGCTTCAGTGTCAGGACTCGCTTCCTTAATGAACAATGTTGCACCTGCCACTACCTAATGGTCACAGGTGTGGGGCTTTCCAAAGGCCATCTCTCCTTTGTTTATTTATTGCTCGTGCAGTGGGGACAGAGTCCCCTCTGTCAAAGTGTCGCAGTGTGACAGACAGGGGATGGAGAAAGATTTGATTGTGATATTCCGTGTTACTGTCATACAGTTGTTTATTTTCTCCCTTTGTCTCTAGTAAACAAAGCACTCCCAATTTCTCTTTTCACCCTGTGTTTCCCTGGTCTCTCTTGTGGACCAATTAATATTCTATGGGAGCGATGGGGCTTATCAGAACAGTTCGTTTTGACAAGACTTTCTGGTGGGTCCTCCCCTTCGGCATTCAATCTTTTCAGATTTTACACGTCAAGCTCATTTATTCATTAGGAGGCCAGTGTTCACTGGTGTCTCTCCCTGGCTGGTGAATCAGGCTGCTCCACACTATCATTCTAAGATTATGCATTACGTTGATATGGGGGGGGGGTGGCAGAGAAGGAGAGAATGGGTGGTGAGAGGGAAACACAAGAGAGAGTTCTTTAAACCATGGCCAGCTGAGTGCCTGAGGTGGGGTCTGTGCCTGAGGCGGGGCCTGTGAAGGCTTCCTGGTGGCTGTGGCACACTGCCTTCTCCTGGGACAGCTACAGAGGGCACAACAACACTGCAAAGCCTTCTGGGAGCATTTCTTGTGCCATGCAGCATTTTGGTGTGTTTATGCATCTCCTTTTTGAAGCTGAAATGATGGGGAAGTATAGCAGAGATTAGCATTTGAATTGCCAGCAGCTGGCTTTGCCAGTCCACAGGCATCTCATGTGTGGTGTTTTGCATGTACAGTATAGCCGGTAAACTCAGACACAAAGCCCCCCACCATTCTTCCACCTTCCGGGCTTTTCGCCCCACCGTCTTTCTCATCACTGTGACTGCCAAGTAGTGTCCTCTGCTTTGTTGTACAATTTAGAATGTGATTGAGCTTTCACATTTTGATTCACTCTCCTATTGTGTGCTCCTCTGGTTCTCTCAGAGTGTGTTTACAGCCACTATGGTGAGGTGGAGTACAGACTCAGAGACAGTATCTGCACACTAAAAATATTATAATATAATATAATATTTTATTGTCTTGTTGTTTAGCCTACATAAAAATGTTTGGAAAAAAAAAAATAATAATAATACAAAAAAACTGGATTATACTGACTTTAGGAATAGTTAGGGAAACTGTGGTAGTTATAAAATGGCACTGCCATGACATCTTGACTTTGTCTAACCTTATATTTTGCTCCTCAGAACTTGGCACCACTACTATGGTGAGTGGCCATGCAATGTTGCCATTTGGGTTATACTATGACAACAAAGCTTGTTATGGTCCTGTTCAACCTGAAATTAAATATGAAGCCTAGGAAGCAGTGGCGTAGCTGTGGGTGGGCCTAGGTGACACTTGGCACTAAGGCCCACCCAATCAGAGGGCTTAATTTTATAAACTAATGAGATGCCAGTGTGGAGTCAAAGCTGGATCACAGCTAGTAGGCTACCTCTCACTGTTAGGAAGATTAGGATCTCCTGGGGGAAGAAAAGGTATTTCATTTAGAGAAGGTGAAGCTGCATGGACACGTCACCGGAAATGTCAAAAACAGGTGTGATTTGCTTCACAGCTCAACGGCTGAGAAAGAAGACATCCTCAAAAACATGTTTCAGATCTGGAAAGAAATAAAATATCACATGTTCTTAGATCTTAGATTGGTTCAGGTCCTGCCTGCAAGACAGGGACTTTGTTTCCATTGGCAACTACATATCTGAGCTAACTAATATGGCATGTGGAGTTCCTCGAGGTTCAATTCTGGGACCTCTTTTATTCAACCTCTACATGCTCCCACTATATGGCAAGTCGTTTTAACATTTATTAGCTAGACTGGATATTCATTACAACACTCAACTATACATAGCTCTCTCATCGAGTGACTGTGCTCCTATAGATCCACTGCGTCTGTGCATTGACCAAATCAATGACCGGATGTGCCAAAACATCCTCCAACTAAACAGAGACAAAACTGAGATAATTGGCTTTGGTACTAAAGAAGAAAGGTTAGTTAGGGCTCATCTTGATTCCCTTTCTTTAAAGTCTAAAAACCAAGTCAGAAATCTTGGTGTTACTATTGACTCAGATCTAAATGTTAACACCCACATCAAGTCAATTACAAAATTGGCCTATTATCATCTTAAAAATATAGCAATAAGTAGAGGGTACATGTCAAAACAAGACCTAGAAAAACGAATTCATGCTTTCATTTCCAGTAGGTAAGGTTCCCAAAAAAGCACTTAGGCAGCCACATCTCATTCAAAATGCTGCTGCTAGAGTTCTAACTGGAGACTGGAGACTAAGAAAGCTGAACATATTACATCAGTTCTCAGGTCTCTGCACTGTCTACCAGTGTGTCATAAAATCGACTTCAAATGACTGTTACTTGTCTATAAATCATTCAATGGTTTAGGGACAAAATACATCTCTGACTTGCTTCCACCCTATGAACTGTGTAGGCTTCTTAGGTCATCAGGGACTGGTCTGCTAACTGTTCCTAGCATTAAACCAAAATACAGCATTCAGTTATTACTCTACACATAGTTGGAATAAACATAAGGAAAATCTTAGATGTGCCCCAACTATGGCTACTTGCAAAAATAGGCTAAACACTTTTATGTGGGGTGACAGTGGCTCAGGAGGTAGAGCGGTCGACTAGTAATCTGAAGGTTCCCGGTTTGATCCCAGCTCCTCCCGGCAGCGTGTCGAAGTGTCCTTGAGCAAGACACTTAACCCCTAACTGCTCCGGATGAGCAGGTTGGCACCTTGCATGGTTGCCTCCGGCATGAATGTGTGAGTGAATGAGTGATTGTGAGGCAATAAGTTGTAAAGCGCTTTGTATAAATGCGCTACAATAATAACAGCTTAGATTCATATAACGCCTTTCAAGAGACCCAGTGACCCTTTACACAGTAGGGCGGGCAACAACAACAACAGCTATATAAATGCAGTCCATTTATGTTTTATCTTTGCCTTTAATTGAAATGGAATTGCTGTTAATAATTGCACTCTGACCTATATGCCTTTTATGCTTTAAAAAAATGCTCTTTCCTTTTTATCTAGTTCATGTAAAGCACTTTGAATTGCCTCTTTGAATGGACTGTATATAAATAAACTTGCCTTGCCCTGTCATTATTCCATTCCAGAGCAGATTTGTTAAACATTTCCTATGTTCTTCAGACCTATCTTTAGGTTGTAGGGTTTCAAATAATATTCTCCTTTTATTCTAATTCTAATTCTGTCTTTATTGTTTAGGTGCCCTCATTAGGCTGGTGAGTTTTCAAAGAAGAAATAAATCCCACCCTAGTGACACTGTATGTGGAAATACAATATGTGTGCCTCATTCACCTCTCTACTCTCTCTCAGTGGGTCCAACTTCATCTCTCTTGTCTTCTTTTTCTTCAGCGCTCTCCTGTCTCTCCCTCTGCTCACATTCCGCATATTTTCTCAGCTCTCCCACCTTCTGCCCAGTCTTCAGTATTTTTTCTTTTTTGTGTGTGTGGAAAAATGTCCCTACTTTTACCCTTCTTTTTCATTTTTCCTCAGTAGGCCTCTTGGCTACTCTGGCCTACAGGATTCAAGATGTAAAATTATTTGTAGGTTAAAATCCATGCTCTATATAGTAGGGGTACATGGTAAATGATGAGCTAAACAATCAAACTATTGCTTTTGTAGGGTAGGCCAGGGTAGTGTTTATCTTAAGACGCCAATGAATGATGATTTCTATTTAATTAAAATAGGCAGTTATTTATTTGTCTAGAGACCATTGAGAATATAAGGTTTAGACCCTGCAATGCATCAGTCTGTACATGTCAGACTAACCTTAACCCTGCATGATGCATCAGTCTGTACATGTCAGACTAACCCTGCATGATGCATCAGTCTGTACATGTCAGACTAACCCTGCATGATGCATCAGTCTGTACATGTCAGACTAACCCTGCATGATGCATCAGTCTGTACATGTCAGACTAACCCTGCATGATGCATCAGTCTGTACATGTCAGACTAACCCTGCATGATTCATCAGGCTGCACATGTCAGACTAACCCTAACCCTGCATGATGCATCAGTCTGTACATGTCAGGCTAACCCTGCATGATGCATCAGTCTG
>OMKL01102892.1:0-10064 GCA_900302295.1 Parasudis fraserbrunneri | reverse complement strand
GGGGGTTAGAAGTTATTTGGTGATCATGACAAATGCATCCTATTTTGAGGTTGCAGCCCATAGTTTAAGAATGGCTGTTGTAAATAAATTAATATATAACAACTCGGATTTTCCGAATTGTAGGGAACATGTCACCTCTGGACAATGTCCCTAATGGGTATTAAGCCAATGAGTTTAATCCATGTTTCCATCACACTCTGCCAACAGGCATAGATGCAACCACAGTGACATAGTAAAAGGCAACTGCTGGTTGTGCTGTATCCCAATATTTAACTAATGTTAGCTAGTATACACTGATCATTCTTGGAGCAGGTTTATTACATACACAAGAGGGTTAGGTGGCCTTTCTCAGAGGCTCCCATAGTCAGTTCTGGGCACAGCAGGTGCCGGGGGTCAAACATGCGACCTCTTGACTACTAAGATGCCTCCCTTACCGACATGCCGGTTATGACGGCACCAGACATGCCGTGTGCCATATACAGTACACAAACACTTAACAGAAAAGCTTTATCAAAAGAGACTTCCAAGGCAAAAAAAAAAAAAAAAAAAATTAACTTTTCACTTTTCATATTATACAAGTAATATTGCAGTTGTGCAAGTTGTGCCAGGAGTGCCATACAGTTACAGTACATTCAGAATACTTGTTGCCCTCCGTCTACTTATATAGTTGGAAATAGATAAGCTCTCCCAGACAGAAAGAGAGTGTGAGAGCAGAAGTGTTGTTGTGGCGCATGCGTGACAGAGTGCATTCATGCGTGTGTGCGTGTGCGTGTGCATGTGCGCCTCTACCCATTGTCTCGTTGCCCTTCTGCTGAGTTTTGGAGGTCACTCTGGAATAGTAGCCAGTGTTCCTGCTCGCTGGCTGGTCACATGAGAGGAGCGGGGGGGGGGGGGGCTGGCTTGGCATGTAGACTGGAATTTACTGTGGGAGGGATCATTCTGCAGTAGGCCTCTGAAAGACTCTGAGACATTAGGAAAGTCTCCACGGTTAGTAAGCTATACAACAGGGTCATTTAAGGAGAAACCTGCACAGTTAATGAGTCACATGCAGCTACATATTTCCAATGATTTGTGAAACTTGTGAAACTTGTGAGCCAAGTCATGTGAGTGTAGTGCTTTTTAACACGGAGGGGCATCACTGCAGCTGCAGTGTTGAGAATTAAAGATCCAGTACAATGAAAATCTTTTTTTTTCAATCTCATTGCATTTTTTTTTTTTAACAGAAGGTATGCTGATGTAACATTACCCAAAATGTTAAAACTGTTGTTGTTGTTGTTGTTGTTGTTGTTGTTGTTGTTGTTGTTGTTGTTGTGAAAATGATGACTAAAGCCCTTTGATCTCTATCCCCCTGGATATCAACAGAATCAAACCATTTCAGATATCCAATCTGCTTCCTTGAAGAGATTACCCCGATTTTTAAAAGGTAAAGGATATCAGCTAGCTAGTCCACAAACAAGTATCGAAACTAGTTTGCTACAATTTAATTTTACTGGTTCAAAAACATCCACAGCAACTGTGACAATTTATGTATCACCTGCTAGCACAGGTTAGCCAATGTTAATCTCCCATAGCAACTATCCACACTGGTCCCATGAATTTGTTTACATTTGAAAGCTTTGTGTATTATGTTGCTAACTTGACATCTCCTGTCAATGAACAGAAGGCCACGCCCCCCTCAACCTACTGAGAGTTGGCTGTGCTAAGAGAGGGTGCACTAAAACAGTTATACCAAATGAAATGATTGGTTTAGAGTGATTGGAGACCTGTCTCTACTGCTAGCATGTAAGGCAATGACAATGGACTTGAGGTTAAAACGTCTATTAAGTTTATCTTCTCCTGCATTAAACAACAACCTATCTTCATCCATGTCATTGTAGACTAGCTCGATGTTAAGCCTCTTATTCTCAGGCTATTAACAGGGAATTGTTTACTTGCTTTTGCTCTTTCTGGCTATTTGCTATATTGGTGATACTGAAATTCTTACTCTGTGTTTGTTTTTAGTGACATGTCTGCTAAATGCTATGAACATGAAATGTTCTGTTCAACTCAAGTATGGACCACAATCAGTTCCTCCCTCATGACTGCAAGCACTAACATGGCCTATTTTACACCCAAAGGTACAGAGTACATTTAACCACAAAAACCATCAATATGGCTTGGGAACCTGATGTCAGGTGACGTCACGAAGCCCCCATTAGTGGTGGATCACTCCGGTTGACTGTATGTGTTGACAGGCAGATTTTTGGGGTTAAAAGATGGCTTGGAAGTCTTGTTGTGTGAAAAGCTGCCACAGAAAATCTCATGACCATAACGGGAGAAACCTCGACCCTTCTTTTTCTCCATGTCTTCCTCCGTTTTTTGTACATTTTTCAGTTCCAGTGATTTCTCAATACAAATTAATGCAAGTGATCCACCAAAGATGGATACGTGTAGCAACCATCTAACTTCTCATCCACTTCCTGAGCCCTATTGACTTTTTTATTTTTTGGAGTGACACACATAATTGTACCCTCAGTCGGTCAAGCCATGTGCGAGAGTAGAAATTAACTATGGGTATCATTGTCCAGCTCTCTTTTATGATTGGTTGTCTTTCCAAGAATTCTGTGTGTGCTCATTGGCCAAGGGCTTTAACAGTAGCTTGTGAGGTCAGCAGTTTGCCCTTGGAGAATGTCAGTGATATGTAAACATTGGCACTGCACACACAGGCCCCTTTCATTTCTTTATTGACAGTAAAAACCACACTGACATCCCACTGTTTTACTCAATAACTAAGCATGCATCATTGTGGCTAATTCTGTCATTTGTGGCTTTTATAATTACTGTGTTATTACTGTTTTTATATACGGGCAGCACAAATTGTCTCAATTTCTTCCTCTGCTCGTAACCCTTGACCTCACTGGACACAGTCTACATACAACAGGGATGTGGAGGGTTAAAACTAGTTTAATGGCAGTCTGGTCTTTTGTATTTTCAGTCTTGTAGGGAATAAGTGACCTTTTGTATGTTTTGGTATACATGCTTTCGGAATATGCACATTCTGTTTGACATGTCTGATTTTCCGTGGTGTGTGTGTGTGTGTGTGTGTGGAGGGAGCTACCTTTGAAGTGAGGTAGAACTGTTTAGGGGGAGAACTGTTTAGATGTTCAGAATGCAGCCCTTGTATATACAGTATATGCAGCATAACTCAGTGTAAGTGGTGTTGCAGAGATCAGATCCTGGCCTCCAGTGGGAACACGTACGTGAGTTATGGTGAGTCACGTAAACCTCTGACCTCTACCGTGGATCTGTTATTGGGATCTACAATAGAAACATGTTAGTTAAAAGGGTATATAAATCCTATCAATTAAAGTCTTATTGTTTAAAATTAGCCAGTTGCCTAATACTGATGCATTTACAGAAATATTTATGAATGAGGATTGCCCCTGTAAAAATGAACCTAATATGGTAATGTAGGAACTTCGAAGGTCTGTGTAAGGTAGGTGCATGGATCGTGAAATTTACTACCCATATAAAGGCGCACGTAAGCACTTGGATTCGATTCAGTTTGTACTATAGTATCTACTGTTTGCTTTATATAGCTGTGGTTCTGCGAGGTCTGGGGACCCACAGAAGGCCCCTAGTAAAATACCACTATTATTCAGATGACTAGAAGTGAGCACAATTCGATGAAATGTACAACAATGGCTATTTTGATTGCAGATCATGTTCTTTCCACTCTTAATTGTCCACCTACAGTGCACAATTCTATGCTAAATCATATCTAAAAACAAAAGTGTATACAGAACCCATAGTGAAATATTTTTCAAATGGGAGTCCCCATCATAATACTTCTTTTTGGGAAGTGTTTGACAAAAAAAAAGCTCCTGATCAAGAGCCTATGTGATTAACAATCTCCCCAAACAACTACTGCTAAGGGGCCCTTGGGCAAGGAATTACAACCCAACTGAGTTGCTCAGTGGCCAAAAGCGGCTGACTGGGCAGTTGTAAGGTGTGAGTGTATGTAACTGTATGAGTGTGAAACAGGGCGTTGCTATAAAAAGAGCAAGTATGCTCAGGCAACCTTCAGTGGTTAAATAAATATTAAAATAATGTGTCTTACTTTAGAGCCTTGTGTCTAGCGGTGAACAAGGCCAGGTCAGGTCAGCACTGATAGAGGCGGTGTTGCTGTGTAAATGCCAAGCCATGTGAACTGTCAGCTCTAGACGTTTACATACCAGGACACGGTGCTGAATACACGGTGGTACACTCAGTTCTGAGTACGGCTACACTCCCATGCAAAAAATAACCTTGGTGTTTCTTATAATCCAAGCACAGGGAACATGTAGCCCAAATAACTTATGTGAAGGGAGCAGGACACATCACCATCTTGCGTCCTTGAAGCCATGGGCTACAGGCCATCTACCCCTTCAGTGGTGCATCATAATGGTTAGCTTCCTGTCATTTGGTTCCTTCCCATCAAATTCACTCAAATGTCTCCTTTTTTTTGCAGGTGGATGAATTGCAGCGTATTGTAACACCTGTCATCTCCGGAGCCCGTATGCAACAATTATGTATGACATGCTATGACATCCACAACCTTGTCGTTATTACTGGTGTGAGGCTCTCCTGTGTCATTGTGCTGGAAACAATCGTGTGTGCCTTTACACACACACACACACACATACATACTACATACATACAGAGAGAGAGAGAGAGAGAGAGATATCCCAGCATCCCCGGGAGGGGGGGTGGCATTGTTATGTAACAACTGCACCGTCTTCCACAGCCAAATCAAATCCCTCCACCATCTGCTCCCCACTCCTCTCACCGGCCATACAACAGCCCTCTCGCATTCTCTCACATGACACCCTGAACACAATGCCCTTGGCTCGCAGCTGGCTGCGAGAGAGCGTCTTTGAGCCGTCAGTATTCTCTGGCCTGATTGGCTGAGGAAGGGAGGCGTGATCACAGCTTCCCATTGGATACTGGCTCACAGCATCATCATCCTCATCATCATGTGTGACATGCCTGCAGCATCAGAATGTTGAGGACAGTGTGTGCACACGTATGCATGGACTGCCATTGATCTATTGTTGGAACAGAATAGAACAGGGTGGCATACTGAAGATTCCATCCACCTATAGATTTTCATGAAAAAAACAACCTATATCTATATTGGAAAACTATGATACCTTCAGTTCAAATATCCAAAGATATTATTGATTATGTATTATACAATATACCCCAAATTTGGAAGATGCATTTGACCACATCATCAAAAAATCTTAATATTTTGTAGGCACATTTCTTAAGATATTTAAGACTTAAGTTATTCAATTAACTTTGCTTTCATTCCACAAATCAAGTAAATGTGTCCCTTTTTCCAAATGGAGGATATCATCTTTTGGAATAAAACTGGCAAAATGAATATGCATGGATATTGTTACTTATTGTGCAATATTTGTAGCCGATATAAAAGTAACGTTTCGAAAGAGGAAATAATTAATAAAATCAAAGAGGATGAGCATTCAATTTCCAGGATAATTTTGTTTTATCAGCTACGTTTTTTGGGACATATGTATACATATGAAGAATTAAACCTTCTCAGGATTCACATTCATAGGAAAGGATCGCACACTCCTCTAAATACTTTGCATGATGGACTGACTTACTTCGATGACACATCTTTATCCCATTTGTTTCACACAGTAAAAGGGGAACAAATTGAACATCAGGTTCATTTCTAATTTATATATACACACACAATGACTGATATCAAAGAGTTTAACCTTTACAAACATTTTGTTACAGCACTTATAGAATCTCTGGGGAGATCTGCAGATGTCTGATATGACAGTAAATCTATGTAAATTGAGCATTCCTATTCTATATCTGTAAGATGTCGCAATCTCAACCAGAGAGAGGAAGGAAGGGGAGGTTCAGTAAAGACGCCTGTTGTCTCTTTAACAGTTTAATAGTTCATTGACTTCCTCTTTCTGATGCTGACCCAGTGACCGTTGGACCTAGAGTCTAAATACCTACGTATGAGACACCAGTTAACTGATTACCTCATTTGCACAGTCCACGCCGTCGGTGTCTGGCACCATGGGTGGGGTTGTCTGTCTGAGAAGTGAATGCGACAAGAGTTTTGGGGGTAATATTGTCACTTGAAGTCCATTGTGAGAAAATCATAAACTCACTATAGGTATATAATTTATTTGCACTATTCTTAGATTATAGACATTTACATGCATGACAATATATTATGAATCTGGTTGTGATTGTAATAGGCTAAATCATGTTTTGATTATAGATGGATAGTGTGTAATGGATTCATAATGTACCTATTTACTTATGGAAAATGAGCTCCACTAACGAATACCATATACGCAAAAAAGAGCTTGGAGCACAGGGCTGTTACTGTCCTGAATTGCTGTCGTGGACTGTGGGACTTGTAGATGTGGAAGAGATGAGACTGATGTTTTCCACATGTGGATGAATGCCTCGTCACGGCCCTAGTTGGACCATAACAGCCTACGTTTTCACTGGAGCGTAGAAAGCCTATACTACACGTTTGTGTTACTCAATTCTGTTTGCTCAGGATGAACAAGCAAATATTTTAGGATAAATTAATACATATAATAATAATAATAAAATAATTAATAAAGATCCAAATATCTCTTGGCTATAAGCCTGCATGTTCATATTTGTTAAGTGTCTGATACAGTAACAGAATCACTAATCTAAATCCATTATTATGTATCACATTGCATCATATAATACACAATTTGTCCTTATTGTACAAGCAGCCTGTTGTGAACTGAACATAGCTGACGTCAAATGTATTAAAGCATTGTGAATATTTTAAGGTGAAAGTCCATCCTTATCCGGCACACCCGGACAATAAGCAAACACACCTGTCACCTCCCACACCTAGAGAGGAACAGGGATTATAATAGCCTCGTTGAAAGTGGTCTCGTAAAGCTAGACCTATCTACACACTCTGTACCAGCGCTAAATTGAAAGTGAATCAATTCAGGCAGGCAGATCATTCTTAAAAGGGAATACCACTCAATTGAAGATGTATATGCTATTCCAGTCATACATCCTTGTGACTGAGAAGGCAGTCATGGCTATATAATCACTTACATACAGGCAAGACGTGCCCTGCCTGCTGCACCCCTCCTCACATGTTAACACAGCGTGGTCACATTGGCAACGCATCTTCCTCTTCCTCCTCCTCCTCTCCAACCAACCCTTTCAACTCGGCGTTCCACAAGTCTTCATCTCTCACTATCCTGCCTGTCGACGCCGCTGCACCATCACCTGCCTACCTTTGGACCAAAAAGGACACTCTCTCTTAGAAATATCTGCAAAAATGTATGTATTGAGAAATATGTAATTATACTTTGTGGGGATTTACTTTCATAACGGTTTTCTCTCCTGGTGCAATGCGTGCGAATCGTCTCACCAGCAATGGATGCGCACAGATGAAAAATGCACTCACCCTGTAGGAAACCATTTTTGGTTTTGTGCGTACCTGATATTAACATTTTTGCTATATTTTAGTGTTGGGAAATTGAGAGTCTTCGGTCGTCGTGATTTCTTATCTGAGATATTCTGAAGCCATTCAAAGAACTGGGCCAAGTGCCAATTAGCACCAGACGACGCTTTCATTGTCCCCAGTAGCCTTCTTACTGTTTAGTTAGCTTTGTTAGCAGACTGCTCATTTATATCCAGCGCACCATAGGCAGCGAAGTAAAATGTTATGTTATCAAATGGTATGCTATGAGTCGAGTTAGCTAGCCTATTTTAATTATTCAACAATGTCGATGTATATAATTTTACTTTATCGAATTTAAATGAAATTATGAAGGTAGCGTTTTAGTACATGTGTGACTCTGAAGGGAAATTCCAGAGACATTCCACAGTGAACTTGAATTTGATGTGGAGTCGCATGCTGCTTGTGGTCTGTAGCGGAAAATTGCTCCGTTTTACGTGCGTGTTGTTATACCGTTAACTATCGTTTCCACCACTTCACGCTGTTTTATTTAATTGGTGTCGTTTCCTCCCCTCCTAACTGCTGCGCTCGCCTCTGAAAAGCATCACCGAGGAGGACCGGGGCAAGGGCGATGGAAGGATTCGCGAGGGCTATTACGTAATTTCGGTTATACGTAAAAGGTCAAAAAAACCTTATTGACTCTTGATAATATACAGATACAGCTAGTTGTAGACATGTAACGATGAAGATGCATAGCGTCTTTATAGTAGCCTAGACTAGTAGAAATAATAGCCTACAGGAACAACGCCTTATTATGTAACAGGTAAAAGTCAAATTATATGTAGAAAACGGCGGCCTCTGTGACCTTGCAGACAAGAGGTTAGCCAGGGCTATTGAAGTATTTGTAAGGAAGGCATTTTGTTGTGTTTAGCCCTATTGTTTTCTGAACAACTGACACAGCAGCCGAGGTTATATAGGCTAGGCCTAGTCTGACTCGATTGGCTGTGAGCGACGCCTCCTTTCCCCATCCTATCCCTCTGACCTCCTTGACTATGAAATGATGACTACGTCCTGTGATAGTGCAACTTATTGATAGGACATTGCACAAACAGTAACCTACTGTATGAGCAAGTGAACGACCTGACATTTCTTTAATCATGTTCTTCATGTCAGCTAATTGGTGGCCCTGTTAATATGACATCACAGTTTCTGCTGTTATGTTTTATTGTGTTAGAATTGTGGGTGACACAACTACTTTAAGTGTATTGTGAGGTGTCGTTAGCACATTTGAAGCATATTATAGTCTCATCATGCATTATGACAATTTGACTATGTAATCCATGACTTTTTACACATTATCTGTATTACAGTATATTATATAATCTCCCGATGACTATAATGCACTCACAATGAGCTTACACTGTGTTCATGGTGCCTTCTGATGTCTTATGGGGGCAACACTTGAAAATCAAATGTTACTGAATTGTGTTACAGATTATAACATTCATGATGTAGGCTATCCAGGGTGGAACATTAACATTAGCCATCCAACCAAATGCTAGCCCTAAATTACATTTAATTTATGTTGTGGCTGGTTAATTTGACCACCAATTGGTTAAATACTGGTATAATATGGGAGTGGGGAATCAGTTTCCTGCCCTGGCTGATCCCTATGTTGTGATCTCTGGTAGCCATTTGTTATTGGTGTGTGACAGAGAGAATCTAGGCCTGTTGGCAGAAATATGTTAAATTTTTTCCCAAAGATTATGGCCAATTGGCCTAAATAGAGCAAAGGGAGAGAGAGAGCATGTGTGCGTGCACATGCATACGTGTGCATGTGTGTGTGTGTGTGCACAAACATGTTTACATGCCAGCAGCAGATGGAGGAGGTAGAGTGTAGGATTACAGACTTCCACTCAGGAGCAAATGGTTGGGATTATTGGGGCCTGTGTGTGTATGTGTGTGTGTGTGTGTGTTGGGGATGGGGGTACTTGTATGTGTCTATTTCGGTATGTGTGTGTGCTTGTTTGTGTAACTTATATTTGTCCCATGTTTGTGTGTTTGTGCACGAGGGAGAAAGAAAGAGCGTTTTTCCCAACACCTAGCATGGCTACCACATCATTTCCAGCTCTCCCATCTTCCCTCATCTGGCTTGGATGTCAGCGGGACCACGTAGCCGCGACGTCGTCCCAGCTCGCTAGCACATATATCAGCTATACGCGCTAGCAGAGTGGTTCTCAAGGCGGGGTCCGGGGAACCCCAGGGGGTCCTCAAGGAGGTTCCGGGGGGGTCCCCAGAAAAACAGGGAATAGTTTAATTTCACTATTTCATTCACTAGAAGTTAGCCCCAACGAGAGAACATACGGTGTAAGAGTGACTATTTGGGTCGGTTTCAATTTCTCCACTGTTGTCTCCTCGGCTACAATAGGCAATTGTGGAATTCTGAACGTAATCGTATCTAACAACAAAAATCTTCTCAGATTGGGACCCTGAGACAAAATCTTACCAAATGTGGGTCCAAAGCTTGATTTATATAAATGTGGGGGTCCTTGAGATGAAAAAGATTGAGAACCACTGATCTAAC
>OMKL01102884.1:0-11825 GCA_900302295.1 Parasudis fraserbrunneri | reverse complement strand
CATTGTTTTGTACAATGCAATGGAAGTGAAAATGGTTGCTAAGTGGAAAACAATGGTTGCTATGTGTTCATATATGAGAAATATATCAACAAAAATGTAATAATTTGGTGTCTTATTACTGGATCTTGTAAACAAGTCACAGTAGAACAGTAATATTATGCTTTTCCAGCATTTTACCTTCTCTACTGCTGCACAGAAATTAGGCATTTTATTTTGAAAGTGATTACCTCTGGTTACCAGCAGCCATACTGGAAGAAAGAGAACTACACAAATATTTTGTGCATGGCCTCTATTCACTGTTAAGCCTTCTGGAGGTGTTGTGGACCTAACACAACCAAAAATACATGCTGGGAGGTGCCCACTTGATAACCCCAATGACATACCTACACTATGCACTGCCCACCCATACCCTTTTACATCTAAATTAGGTTCTTATGTATCTGCTCTATGGCATGAGGAATAATTACATCATATTCTGTATATTGTTAGGGGAGGAGGTAGGTATACCACTGAGGTAAAGTGCACTATAATCCCAACATCCTATACATTTCAATGGAAGTTAAGCTGATATGAAGCTATACAGTAAATGCATAAAAACTAGATCAGATGGTGTCGAATTACAGATGCGTGACCATGCGATTTCTCCCCCATGCACTAGTGTCCAAGGTCAAATACGAATACACACTTCCCCAAAAAGATGTTGTTTTCCCCTGATTACCAAGGACTAGAAGAAATCTTGTTCACTATTATTCTAAGGGCGATTTCAATAGAATTCTGAGAGAATACATATCCGCGTATTAATGTATTTTCTATTTATGGTCATGTGACATCACTACAGCACAACAATGTGTACGATGATTATCGTATTTGTGCGATGGATGATGTACGAGCAATAATGCCAAAAGCCCCATTTGTCTCATTTTAATTAATTCAGTACTCATGTAGGCCTAAGCCAGGGAAGTAAATAGCCCTGGGTGATATCCAAATCTCAATGTCGACAATTATTTTTTTCCAATAAAGATACACAGTATATCACAATATGTGCTTCAGTGTGGAAAATCATGTGATAGATAATGTTGTTATGTTTTTATGATAATGTTAACCATATAGGACTACACAGTGCATGGTAACGGGAAGTGCAAACCTGCAAAAACGGAAACACACAAAACTGGTAGCGTTATCCTGTACAATCCAAGGATAGATGCACGACTCCACCAATGTAGCCTGCTTCTACCCCTTGGCCTCAGTAGGCCCCACCTCCTTGTTATCTAATGCCTAATTCCACATTCCGTTTGTGCTGGGAAGTCGGAGCTTCCGAGCTCCCAAACTCAGGGCAACAGCACAACCCCTGACTTCACAAAGTCTGATGTCATTACCAGCTCCGAGTTCCGACTTCCGAGGTAAATGGAATGCGCCAACAGGCCCAGCCCCCTTTGCTAGTGGACCTCTTTGTGGATGGCAGAAGATTTTCGTGTTCTTCTAGATGCGTTTCACATGCATCCAAAAAGTACATATACCAGAGTCACTGTAGCCTATATAATGAGGATATGGAGCACTGCGGTAGTTTTGAATGGAGAAATCCATAACACTAAAGATGGCGCCAATAACGAAATTAAGTGCTACAAAACAAACACATTCAGAGAAAATAATTAAATATGATGTGATGTTTATGTTGAGTAACATTATAATTTACTGCATTTTGAGGTGAAATGTGAGTTTTAAAGATTTTTTTAATTAATCACAATCTCTGCCAAAAGGCTGGGAATAGTAGTCACTGGTTGCCATGGTAACTAAGGACTCTGTGGCAGAAACCAATGGATGGCATGCGTAGAAGCTGATCTACATGTAAAACATTTTTCTATCACAGAATTGTCCTTTTTGACCAAATTTACCATTCTGTATTGTCAGTAATTTACAAGTGACTTCAAATATGAAAGAAAAACGATGATATGTATGACAGATTCCTAGATACGGATGACTCCCCGTTCAAAGAGGTGAGGGGTCTGGTCGTATTAGTGTTGTTAGTCCCTTACCAGAATGGTGGCGGAGTGAACCGACTTCTCATTAGAGACTCTGGGTTTACTCCGTTTACCTGTGTATACTCAGTTCACCTGCGTATACCCTAGACTAATCTGAGAAACCTCTAAGCTCTTTACCACTGAAATGTACTGTATGTAATGAAACGAGGAGTCAGGTGACATGATAACCCAAACAACTGAATGAATGTGAACAATTTCATGTTTGCCAGTATTTAATTATAGGAAACACCCTTAACCCTGTCCACTCTGGAGGAAGCAGAGTCCTCTTATCTGAAGGCAGAGAGAGTAGTGGAGGAACTTCATCAGCAGGGAGGGATCAGCCAGGAGGACAAGATGAAGACTGACATGGAAATATCCACTTCTCTACGCAGGTACAGAAGGGAATATGTTGTGCATTAACATCCCAACCCTTGATCCAGTTGTAAACAAATGGGCTGCCTCATCAACAAAAAAACAAACAAAAAAGACAGGGAATGGAGACATATTTTCATTCTCTAGTTCATTGAATTTCACTGACTTTCACTGTTCATTGACTCTAGTTCATAGTCTTGATACACAGACAGTAGAAAACAGATAAATATGAGTTTGAACTGTATTTGTTGTGTGTTTATGTTGATAATGTTTGTAAACACTGGAGTAAAACAGACCAGTATTTGGATTTATGATGGGGTCAGAAAGTTCCAAATAGCATAGTTTCTATCTTCAAATTAAACTGTTTCAGAATGTATCTGAATGTAACAGTTTATATGGTCAAAATATATTTAAAAAAATTATATTAAAGGCACACCGTAGCAGAATAAGTTTTAAATATGTTTTTTTGTTGTCAAAAGAGAAATGTAAAAAGAAAGTTTCAAGCTGAAAGTTGTTGTGCAGTTTAGAGTGCTTCATAGCTGATAATACCTCCATGTTTACCAGAGTGCTGTCTGGTAATCACATGCTTTGCTCTATTTATTTCCTGTGACTCAGTATCCAGTATCATGTTCGGGTTGAATAACCAAATAACTTGGCACCATCTCAAATGAACAAGCGCATGGTCAAGTCAGGACAATCTCATGCAGATTTAGATATGACTGGATTATTCTACATTTAATTTGATGGTTATCTTTGTGTTCACTTTTTTGTGGTATCACAAAACAAAATCAAATTCCTTGTAACAAAATCGCAATGTAAACAAATTATGTTATACTTGAATTGATTTCCTTTTATTTTCGTGTCCCAGCCCACATGGGCTTACAAGACACTACATATAAAATTGCCATGGTGTGTAACATAAAGAAACAGAAATTATTACACAAATTCTAGATCATAAATAAAGTGCCTTGTCTATTCTCTTAAGCTTTATAAATAAAATGTACCACAAAAAATACCTTTCCAAAAACATAGTTCAAGTCTTTTACAATCATCCAACCAAAAGAAATTTGCAAAGATAGTGGACATTTTACAGAAGAGTACATTTCTTAATTCATCATATAAGGGACACTTAAACATAAAATGGATCTCATTTTCAATATCTCCCAAATCACAACAAATATAAAACAGATATACAGTATTTTACTCATCTGGGGTACCATTGAATCTGCCCGTTTCTATGGCTAATGGTAATGTATCTGAACCTAATTGTGCACAAAAGTTCTTTGACTTTTGGATTTATTTTGCATAACATATGGTTCAGAATTATATACAGTATAGGCTTTATGCAATGTTTGAGTAGGTTAAGTTTGAGTTTGACCACAAGATGGAGACATTTCTTTGCAAATGGTACAGCAATGTGTCCATTACAATCGAGATCCAAAGCCCACGCTTCACATCCTGTGTCAGCCATTTTAGTTAGAGTTTTATGTATATATATTAATATATTATAACGGTAAAGTGTTTCATGTGCTCCTAGAGGTATGTGAAATAAAATATTCATGCTTCTCTTCTGGTGTTGTCAGCCAGGCCATAGTGTACTGGGTGGTGTGTGGTGCGCAGCTGCAGGCCAGCTGGGTGGGGTTACTGCATGTTCCATGCGTTCAGTCACTGCTTGAGCTGAGACATAGAGGAGAAGATAGATTGTCTCTTTATGCGCTCCACGATTTACTCCGTTCCTCTCAACCTCAGATGTTGTGCTTACAATCAGATCCAGTTCTTGAGTTCCAGTGAAGCTGTTTTATTTTTTTATTTTTTTGCAGTGCCCTACAAAGGAAACATTGATCCTTTTATTCATGTGATGTGCACTACAGCTGACAAGTTATTGATTTATGTTCACCTTTACTGTATGTGTTTTTGTAGCCTGCCGCTGGTGATATTGACAAAGAGGTCTCAAGGGCAATAATGGCTCAGGAAAAGATGAAAGAGCTAGAGGATCATGGTGGAGGCATCAAGTAAAAACATTTGCACCACAGAAGAAACTGATAGCTGGTTGGGGAGCTGTTCTGCCCTGTGTGGATCGAAGACATACAAAGCAGTACTAGTCCTCTGCACTAGGGCTGAACGATATGGACAAAATATCATATTGTGATTATTTTGGCAGGTATTGAGGTTGCTTGCAATATAACATGCAATATAATTTATTGATGTCTTGAGTTTAGAATCTCCATTTCCTTTTCAAGCAGTTTAAAACCATTTCATGAGTTCATTTGTGTAGTATATTGTAGTATATTTAATTACATAGTTAGATTTGTTAGATTGATGACATTTTTCACTCTCATATTGATCTCGAGTTATATTTATTAAAAGCGTTTTTCAAACCTTTGATTCTGCTTAAGGGGAAATGAAAAGTTGGGCCCATATTCACAAAGCTCCCCAGAGTACGAGTGCTGATCTGGGGTCAGTGACCAGGAACTCTTGTCTTTGAGACCTTATTCAAACTAACAGAATGAAGCTGACTCTAGATCAGTACTCCCACTTTGAGAGGCTTTGTGAATACAGACCCTGGAGTTTAAAGGGTTGAAAGGGAGACATTGGAATACATGTTTTGATAACATTGTTGCTAGGCAAGGACAGGCAACATTCAAGCAGTGCTCAACACGTTTTGCAAGGTGCTGAGGTGGGCTACAAATAATTTGTTGGTGATGTTATCTTGGTCAGCATTAATCATCTCCCAGTTTGTTTACATGATTTGTGTAATTGAAAAAATGTGCAGACTCTGGCTGGTGTGTAAGCTTTCTAAATCTCTTTTGTTGGGCGATGACTAAGAATTTGGCATGCCTCTATAGCCCTGTCAGTCAACACTGTTGTGATGAGGGGGAATGTTCCCACCAAAGCCTGAAACAATGAAGTAAGCTCAACCCAGTTACAGATTCTGGTCCAAACATTCCATTCAACACCCGGTTCAAACTCAAGGTGTGCACTTTTGATCAGCCAGATGTGAGATTGTCTTCAAGGCACTACTCTGAAAGACATATTGTTAGATTTACATTGCCATGCATATCCTGTTAGACTCATGCATTTCCTAAAGTGTTTGTAGCCCCCTTTATAAACTACTGTCATACAGTATCTCTCCCAGAACTACATCTCATTTTGCTAATGTTTTTTTTGTTTGTTAAGAGAACGAACTCCATCCCAGTCTGGAAACAAACTCACTAAGTTAACTGAATATTAAATGCTGAGTTAATTGCTGGCCCTGTTTCCTCGCTGTTCCGTCCCTCATGTACAGTAGGCCTACACATACTCTTTGGGACAGTTCTACAGAACCTGAGCCCCAACCATGTGGCTAAAATGTAACTTTCAGTGGTGATTTCCACTTAGAAACCTTGGACCAGATGTCCATGAAATTGATCCTAGATGATGTCAAGGTGAATTACCTTATCCTATCCTGGCACATATAAACAACCATAGTGTCCTCAGTCAAGTCTTTCAGCGCATAGTGGAGCAAAGTGCAGGCCTGCAGTGCAATGCAATGACTGTATTCTCACTACAGTACTTCCTGATTTGACTATATGGTATCATTTTCTTTTGAGTGGAGGTTCACAGCCAACTTACGTCAACATTGGTCTGGTAGCGTTTTGCTAAAGAGGACTGTGTGGGCTGCTTGGCAACGCGTGTATAAAACCGTAATTACGTTATTTCCCCGGTCAGTGGACTCTGAATTAGATTTCAGCAGCATATGCCATATTCCGTCCCTGCCAGGAAGTGTGTAGAGATTCATAGTGAATAGCAGGATAGAGGGGCATTGTCCCCAGATCTTTCCATGCAGGCAGGGAGGCAGAACTCTGGGCACACAGGACTGAAGCTATGCTGCAGCCAGGCCTGCTGCCCTAAAAAGGCTTTGAACTGCCTGCTCCGTGGAATCTCTGCTGCTCAGCAGAGGGGTGGGGCTCGCTTAGCTCTCATCAGCACATGTTTTGATAATCTGCTATTTATGGGAATATTCAGAGAAACTTCCTCTGCTATCCTCAACCAGTGATATATCAGGAATCAACTCCCATATTCGTGTTTAGATTACATCTTTGCTGCAATCTACTGAATCTACACCAAGTGGGTATATAAACTGTATCAATGTCCAAACAACCAATCTGTACAGAGAGATTGATTCGTGAAGAGGTGTTTCCTCTTCTGCTGTGGTGGCAGTACTGTACCTAGTGAGGGTATTGATGTGAGTGGGGTGCCCTCCGGGAAAGGCCACCCTCTGACTGGAGAGGTGAATTGAATTGAAACTCCATTAGAGGGCCTGTATCCTAGAGGGAACTGAAGCTGTTAGCACAGTAGATTGATGCAACCTGTCTTCTTGCTAAGGAAATAGTAGCCTGTCTCTCTCTCCCTGCCTCTCTCTCCCCCTGCTTCACTCTTTCTCTCTCTGCCTCTCGCTCTCCCTGCCTTTCCCCCTGCTTCTGTCTTTCCTCTCTCTCTGTCTGGTGAAAGCCTATTGTTAAGACATCTGGAGTCACAGTAGCATTGTACTGTATGCATTTACAATATATGTGAATCCACATATTTGCAGCAATGCACAGATGTAGTTGATGTCACGTGTAGAATATTTGTCACAGAGGATGATCTTTGGCACAGAGTGACCACTGGTCTGCTCCTTGATCACCGGTAAGGTTCTCCACTATGTCTATCTCATCAAGGAGAGAAGAAAACTGATTCTCCACACTCTCAAAGATTTGTTTTAAGGCTTTGTTTCGTGACTGCTGCTGTGCATTAAATAAGCATTCACTTAGGTACAGTAGGAGATTATGCTCAAACAACCAGAGCAGGTGCTGCCTTAAATCAGTGGCATGTTGGTGGATAATATGAGGCACAACACTCAGTAGAACAAGTACAGAACATTTAAGACATGACATATTAAAAACATGACATTTTGGTTCCCATGACTGTAAAGGGATGGTTAGGATTTTCTTTTTTTACCTAAAGATGTATGAAATACTTGCCAGTAATGTAGTTGAAAAAAGATTTTATCCACCACAACATGCAAACAAAGGTTTTGACCATCCACAACAGAATACAACAGTCCTATTGTATTTTCGATGCTTGATTCTTCTCTCAGGCCAATGCAATATCTTGGAACTATTTTGTATCTTGAAGAATCACAGTGTATTTACTATGTACACATATCACGCGTCGGTCTGAGAGAAGAATCAATCGTCGGAAATACATGAGGACTGTTGTATTCTAGTTGTGGATGGTTAAAATCTTTGTTTGCATATTGTGGTGAGGATTAAAACGTTTTTGTTCCCTGTCCCCATATGCTGTCTGTCTGAAGCTGCCCAGTTCACTTGGAACATGGCCACAGCCCAGACCATGTAAAATGTAAATACATACCACTTTATGTAAAAAAACAAACAAATCCAAACTCTCCCTTTCATCAGATCTCTGATGTCATATGAAGGTCATGGAAACATGTTTTATCTCTACGGTTATAGCAACCAAAACATCATGTCCCATCAGTTCCTTGGTTGTCTCATCGATAACCATGCTTGGATCCGAACCTTTATCTGTTTTCCACTGTCATGTGACTGCAAGGGCAAACTTAATTTTGACATCTGGTCGTGAGGCTCTGAGCCCAGTGCTGTTGCTCAGTGCACTGCAGGACGTGTTTGTTAGTGCCCGGGGAGGCTGTATTTATAATGTAGGGCTAAGAGTAGTACACTCTGCAGGCCCAGAGGAGAGCATTAGACCTGTGAAAGGCTGTAGCCAGACGGTAAACAGTGCTTTGTTCTGGAATTCCCTATTATAGTCTACACTGCACCCGATCTCAGCCAGCAACAGCCAGCCGAAGCCAACTCTTCACTCCTCCTCAGTACTCTGGTTTGGCTAGACATCAGGTGGCAGCTCCAGCATTGTAGAATAGGCTCCCAGCAACACAGCACCAGTCATACAGATAGCTTGGCCAAGATAATGCTGTGGTATAACTCACTCCCTATAGACCTTTTCAAACTTGACAACATAAACATTCTAAATGGGCCCACGTTTATTTCCTGTTGCAGTGTTTGCAAATACAGTAGCTGACAGGAAATACAATTGCGCCCAAGCTGTTCCCTAGCAATGCAGTTACATTGAAAAAGGTCTATATCAGTAGGCTATATCGTGTATCTCTGTCTCAGTCACTGACTATCTGCCTCTTTCTATCTCCCTCTCGATTCTGTAGGGTGTATCAGCGCCAGTGCAGGCCCAGGGAGGCCCTAAGCCAGTGTGAGAGGGCTCTGGAACTGCTTGAGGGCTGCGATAAGATACAGGAGACCTGCGCTGTCTATAAGGACATGGCTACTATTGAACAGGCACAAGGCCAGCTGGACCAAGCCATAGAACATCTCTCCAAGGCAAGGGAGCTATAACAGACCTATGACATAGGTCAGTGGTCCTCAACCTGGGGTTCAGGACCCCCAAGGGGGTCGCGAGATGATTTTGAGGGGGTCACGAACAGATATACAAACACATTATCATGTTTACAATCTTTGGTACAGGTGCTTTTTTCTTGTGAAATAATCTAAAGCCCTCCTCCTCATTAATCAAGTTAAATAGCCTGGAAAGGGGAAATAAAAATCATTATTTGGTGTCAAACTTCACCATTCTGTCTATGATTGACTATGTGAAGGGGTCACAAATGGGCACCCCTCTGTTTTTAGGGGTCATGAACTGAAAAGGTTGAGAAACACTGACATAGGTCTCACACACACACACACACACACACACACACATGCATGTATATGATATGAGGGCAATTTGAGAGGCCAGTGAGAGGTGTTGTAAGGTAGTGTTCCTGTACTTCGTAGTGATATGTGATACTGTATGTCTTATTTCATGTGGGTGTTTCTGCTAGGCTCATGCCATAGCTGTGAGTCAGAGCCCAGGGGGCCTGGATGGGGCTGACATCTCTCACAGTCTAGCCCTGGTTCTCTCTACTACAGCACAGCCCCACCACAATGGTGAGTCTATTCACAGACACAGGCCTGAGCTGTAGGCACTACCAGCACTGTAGGATGGGGTTAATTGGGCTATGAATCTCCCATTGTTTTCCAATATGTCCAGTCATTTCCTATCATGTTTTTTTGAAGATAGCCTTATAATAGCCTTATTGAAGACATGGCAACCGTGCAACTTAAAGTTCACCCTCGGGTCAACCATCTTCACTGTGTCGAGAGAGAACTGTGGGTTCCATGGCAGCTGTGTATGGCATAGGGCTCAGAAATTGACAACTGGAGGAATTAGCATGAATAATTAATGTGTGGGCTGGATGGACACAGAATCCACACAGCCTGTCGGATATTGCACGAGCTAAAATATTGATGCCCATATTGGTTGTTGTGTGTTTCTACCGTGTTGCTGTAGACTCAGCAGCGCAACACTTTGAAGAGAGTCTATGTGCATACAGGAGCTCCCTTGGTCCACAGGATCCAGTCTTCCTCACTGTGCAGGATGACTACTGTCGCTTCCTCCTCCTCAACAGGCAGCAAGAGGTGTCTCACACGCACACACACACACACACACACACACACACACACTCACTCACAATATATACCATACTTAAACAGCATCACTTGAAGGAAGGGTGTTAACAGTTTCCCAGACAAGACATCCCTGTGTTGTGGCTCGCACCGTTTTGAGTTTCTCAGAGGACTTTCACCAACACTCACTACCCTTGCTCAGAGAGCGAGCACCATGGAAATGCCCCTTTAGAGTCAGTGATTGCTAAGGGAATGGGTCCACCTGCTAAAGGAGCTGTGGCTGTGTCTACTGGGGTCATTACATACTGGGGCCTTCAGTGAGCTTGCTGCATTAATAAACTACACAAATAACATAATTTGAATTTGTTTAACAAATTTAAAAAAAAACTGGCATTGGTTGTTTTTTTTTACCTTGTATGTGCCATTGCAGAAGTGTGTTGAGATCCAGAGGACATCCCTAAGTCTGAAGAGGTCAACATTTGGTGACCTGAGTGCTGAGGTGGCAGACACTCTGCAGCTGATTGGAGGCGTGGAGATGACCCAGGGCAGGATCAAGCAGGCCCACAGGGCCATGAGGAAGGTAATCGCTGATCATATATTAGCGCTGTCAATGGTAGTATAAATAATGTAAATATGATTGGAATGCATTCATATAAAGATTCACAAACAGTCAATAATACAGTCCTTATCTTACGTCATCTTATCTTAGTCACCGGAAACAAGTGAATAGAGGAGGGCAGATCTGGTAGGAAATCATGTGCATGCTGTATTCTGTGATTACGATGTTACTACCCATCACCACAATAACATTGACCTTCATCTCTGCCAAGCTATAAACTGAAAAGGTCAGGATTGAAAGAGTGTTTCCTTTATGACAAGAATACACCAGTGAGTGTGTGAAGCTAGCTCAAATATACACAAAGAGTCCCTATCACATCGAGATGAGCTATTTCCACCACAGTCTCTAAGGCTCTGTGCCATCAGAGTAGCGTACTAATCTTGGCGGGGTGCAGTGTGCGGAGCCACCCTCCCGGTGTAAAATATCACACAGAATGACATTGTGCTTCCCTGGTTTGGACGGAGGCAGACAAATGGGTAGCGGGGGTTCGGAGGGAGACTGGAACTTAGCTGACTGCTGTCAATTAAAAGGACACCGACCCCAATTAAACTGGCATGCCGTTACGCACTTCTAAGCAAAAGTGACATTCCTAAAGCTGTCAAGGTATATGCATAGAATGTCAACAGCAGCCATTCTTCATTTAGCAAAACAACTATGTTTACTAAATTAACATTTTAAAGGCTGTATTTATTCCTAATGCATAAAAGGTTACATTCTTCATCAATATTGTATAATTTACGAGTCACACCCTCCTAGTAATGTTTTCTTCCTGCCTCCCCTCTGAGCTCAGTTTCTCCGTCGACCAAACATATGACAACACTTGAGTAAAGGGGGACTTCTGCACACTTGCAATGACATGCCTGTAAGTGAAGGAGCCTTGTTGCTATGCTGCTCTGTTACTTTGTTATTGTAACTAAGTGCAGAGGGGGGAGGGGGGGGTCCAAGTATTGCAGGGTGCATCAGAGCTCCCTCTCTGCCTGCTAACCTTTCTGAATTACCTCTGCCGAGAGCACTCCATCATATCATGTTCCTTTTCTGCTGTGATCATGACAACAATCACTCTCCGGGGGGGATGGTGTTCCATTTAGAAATCTGGAAGCTCTCCGTGAGGTTTTGTCACAGAAACAAGAAAATAAAGCTGGTCGGCAACAGATGTGCCCTTATCTGTACGTTTTTGTTTTTGTATGAGGGTTCCAAAGGAAGCCTGGCTCGTACATTCATGACAGCCACTGTCACAGAGGAGAGAACAATGGCACATACATACACTTGACATTTTCCTACATCGTTTTGTTGGGGGGGGGG